>JAAGNO010008657.1:0-12357 GCA_033439905.1 Ceryle rudis
TAATACCATGCATCTTCATAAGGCCCTTGAACACAGCATGGCAAAGCACCCCACTCCGTCCCCTCACAACACCCCGCTACCCTCACACCCCCCCCCCCCCACCCCCCTCCCCCCACACCCCCCCCCCGCAGCAAATCTAAGGAAAAGCAGACTCGGGAAAGTTTGCTGTTTCCTATAGAATCTACAGGAAGGCTACAAACAGACCATCACCATTAGAGAGGAAGCGAGCGATAGGAGTCTGGCTAAATCTAAACCACTTCAAGGATTTGCACCTATTGAAAAACGCAGAATCTAGATTAAATTATTAAAACTGACAGCAAAGTGAATGTTGTAATATGTAGGGAAAATGCAGAAAGGTTAACATTTAAAATGAGCTAAAATGATCAGAGCCATCCCATGTAACAACAAAAAGCTTAGGTGAAAGATTACCTGGGAGGAACTGACTTGCTCTCAGGTGGGTGAGGAAACAATTATCAAGTCATGTGAGGAAAACCAAAGTCTCATTTTTGGGGCTTAGTTCTCCTCCAAAATGTCAGCTATAGTCAGATGGCTTACACAGTTAACATTAGCAACAACAACAAACGATTAAGCTAAGCTAAGGAAAAAAAAACACATTCTATTCAAGCCAGGTGCCTCCAAAAGTCCTGAGCTGGGTAAGTTTCAGGCAAGATACCTAGCGAAACTGACATCAAAGCTATGGGCAATTACTGTCAAGAACTGAGAAAATATAGCTGAGGTTCCATGAGACCAGGGAAACGAAAACAGTGCCTACCTTAAAAGAGAAAGAAATGGATGGTAATCAGAGGCCAGACAGCTTTGCTTTGTATCAGGCAAAATACTGGAACAAATTATTATGTAAATTATTTTTAAGGCCTTGGATAAGATTAATAATAATCATCTGGAAAACAAATAATGGAATCTTGACTTCAGCAAGGCTTCTGACACCATAGCATCTAATACCCTCCTAATAAGGACAAAGGAGAACTGGCTGCACAAAACTTGTGCAAAATGGTTAGGAAATGGCTCTTAGGAGGAGCATCAAGTGATTCACAATCAAAGAAGCTTACAGCAAGTGAGCTCTCCACATGCTTACACCATGAGTCCTGAACTGCTTCTGTGATGCAACAGGACAGGGAACATTTTTATCACATTTGTGGAGGATATCCTGCTCAGGCGAGAGCTTTGGGGAAGCTATAATTTGGAAGATATAATTGGAATTGAACAAATGATTCTGAGTTGGAACAAAGACCTGAAGTAAATACGATGTAATTCAATGAGGTGAGATACTACTGTATAGCTGGGAATAACTGATTGCAAAAATGTAAGCTGAAGACAAACTGGCTAACAAGTTACTTTACAGAAAGAAGTCTTGGTTCATAGCAGTTCACAAATAGAAAATGAGTCAACAGTGATTTGGTGGTGCAAACAAACAAACAAAAAAGTGCTTTACTGAAATGTAGAAAAAGGCTGTCAAACACAGGAAGAGCAAAATTCATTCTTCCACTCCACTGAGCTCAAAAAGACTGTTGGAAAACAGCTCTCAGTTTGGGGCACCTCTTAGAGAGATCTCTGTGGAGAACAGCGAGAACTACCAGAAGTCTGGGCAACTTGACCTTGAGTCATATTCAAGTATGACTGAAATAGGTTGGATACCTGAAAAGTCAAAGATGTGAATGTACAGCATGGAAAAAAAAGGAGGATGTGTACAGAAAGCAGTCTGTATGCATAGGAGAGAAACAAACAGACACACCAGCCCATCTGTTTGATAACAGAAATAATTTTTTACTGTATAATGAACTCTCAAGATAAAACACTTAAGACTTTCTTTTTTAGCATACTAAAATCCTTATAGCCTAAATATCCTGTGAAGTGTAGTAAGTCCTGAAGATATAGGGCATCCATACATTGGGAAAAAAACAAACAAACAAAACACCAAACAAACCCACCCGAAAACACAACACCCCCAACAAACACAAAACCACACCAACTTCTTTTAAAATCTACCAAGAAACAATAAAATCAATACCAGGCCTTCCCAGCATTATCCACTACGAGGTGCTGAAGCATAATATTGCTGAACAGATGGTGATAGAGAAATCCAGTTGTACACTTAATTGGAGCTATAAAGTCCATGTGTATTAATTTCCACTAGCTGACCTCTACAGAGCTCACATATAAATATTTGTCTTGATAGAGGGAATTCCATTTAACCTTCTGAGGGTAATGGAAAGCGAAGGCCATCCAACCTGTGCTCTGAATGGCTATCTCCTGCAACCAGTCCTGCTGCTGCCAGACTCATGTGCATCAGAAACCAGCAACTAAAGGGTCTGTCTGGGGAGGCCTGGAAATAGATTCAAGGAAGAATTCCTATTTAGGAGGTAATAAAGCCTTATCCCCATAAATAATAGGAAGTACATAGTTCAGAATAAAAGCACCGAATTCCATGGCAGGAACTCTGAGAAAATATTATTTACACATCCATGTTAGAATATACTACCGTGCTACTTGTATGAATGGCACGGTGCCAGCAAGTTTTTGCATGTTTGTATCATTCTCATTAAGTCAGAAATAAAAATGGACCTGCAGTGAGTGTTTCTAAGGGATCCCGCTGTGGTCTGTTTCTCCCGCAGCTTAGGCACTAGCATTGTCCCAGAGGCCTTGCCTCAGGTCTTTAGAGGATGTTTGAGCATGCTGGTCTGATACATTTATCTTACTGCTGAGGAAAGCTTTAAAACCCAGAAAAGTGAGTGAGTTCTCAGAGCTTTACAAACAACAGCATTGGAAGGAAATACTTAGGAAGAAGCTCACGCAGCAACTTTTCTCTAGGGAGGTTACCCTAAAAATCATAAAGCTGGAGCCAAACTTCATATGCCAGAGGGAAAACAGAATCCAATTCCCTTCAATGTGTAATTAATCAACGCTTGAACTTTATGGGAAGCATTTCACTTTTTGAATACTTACTGAGACCTTCTAGGTACAAACTGTGGAGAAATTGTTTGATGTGTTAAAGGTGTTCAGAGCATTTCAAATATTCTAATTGAACAATGACACAGCCCTAAATAAACACACTGTCCACATAATCAACAACAGAATATAGATAATCCATTTTATAATGTGGTTGTTAGCTTCCCATATATGGTGGTTCAATAGCACAGAAATTAGTTTGCAAGTTATTTCTGACAGAACAAATCAGTAAGAATCTGACAATGGTTGCAGCCGAAGCAGTAGTTTATTTTCAGCAGTATTAAGTGGGAGAAAACACACAGAAAATGTTGTTTCCGAAGTTTTTAAAGGGAAAAGGTGGTCTTTGTGTTAAGTTCCATCAACAGACTGCGTTTCCAAATTTTTTCACCTTCAGCTGCTTCAAAAGAGGGTATTACTTAATTTCAGAGAGAATAAATTGAGATCTAGACTATCCACAGTCATTCAGAACTGAGATGGAATGGAGTTTAGTCCTGGATTCCTAATGAACAACTAGAAATTATTTTGACATTTTAATGAGATAATTTATAAACGCATAACCACACAAATAAATTTGAATTAAAACCGGGAACACGTCCGCCAAGATTTTAAAACTTACCAGCATTCTTTTTATACAAACCAATTTATTACATATTAGGGCTATATTTTAATGAGATTTTATGTGGCAGATATACCAATTTAGGGCTTCATTTCTTTGTTACTCTTTAGAACATTAATACCTCGTAGACTTACGATAACGTAGTAACAGAAACGTAAAGAACTATAGGGAATTACTGACAAAAGAAGACTTTTGTAGCTTTACTAAAATATTCATCCAGAGAAGCAACAGGAGGGAATGAGATAGCTTGAATGAAAAAGAGCATTATAACCATGTTGTGAATTAAGACACAGTAGTTGAGAACCATTTGAACACTACATCCAGAAGGATTCCTGTGGCATATAAATGCAGAACTCTATGTAATTTTAAATACAAGTGCAAAATCCTTTCCGATGAGATTCTAAATGGGAAAAAAAAAAAAAGCAGCAACCCTTCTGTAGCTAGAATTTTTAGAGCTGTGATCTGTAGTTTGCAAGACATAGCTGAAGACATCTGTATGACACCATGAATACTTAAAATCCTTCTGCTACCTGTCAACATGTCCTGCGCCCATGTGATAAGAAACGATGTTTCTGTCTCTCACTAGACTCAGAACACTTTTCTAGCTGTTAGCTTCTCAAGAGGAGTGTTTCCTTTAATTTTTAAATTTCTCTCTTTTTTTTTTAATGTCTTTCAGCCAGTTATAACTGTGTATGACTACCTACCTACCTACGGGACTTCAAGCATGCAAAGGCATTGTGTCTTTTTGGGGTGGGGAGGAGAGGTACAGAATACGCACCAAGGAAGCCACCTCCTGAGGAACATGGATTTGATGACTTAATTAGTATTCAGCTCAGAATCTGGGAGAAAATTAATTTTCACAACTTAAGTATCTCTGGTTAGAATTTTTATATGACATGGGGCTGGAAAAATTAGGTCATTTTAATGCAAAAGCTGATAAGGGTTATATTGATTTTCTGCTGCACCAGGTAAACTATCACTTCACTGTGTAAATAGTACAAATTCACTTGACAAACACAGGCTTTACAAGGGCTTTTCTAATCTATGGTGTCACGAAAAAGCAACCATAGAGTCTAAATCTGGATCAAAACTACCAAACTATTAAACAGAGTGTAAGAAGTCAGATCATTTTTCCTTATATATTTTGCATAACCATTGTATGTGTTAGATGTAGCGCACAGGTTAACATCAGAGGTTTTCACTCACATGCTGCAGCCAATTATGTATTGGTCAATTAATGCAGACTATAATTGTGCTTTCCTTGAGTTGCTCAGGTGATTTTCTCTCTCTATCAAAAAAATAAAGTAAATTCTTTTATAGAGTCAACACTTGGGTTTTTTTATTCCCGGTACTTACATAGTTCCAATGCTTACATTTCATGCTGCTGAGTTAGATGATCTTGTATCTTGTTTTAGCTGCAAGAAACAAAATTAGGCAAGTGCAAAAATGTCTAACAGGAAAAGTTACTACCCCATCACTACTATTGCTACTATCCTGCAAGAGGATAGCCTTCCCTATTGTCAGAGTATCTCAACAGCATGTGTATCTATTATTAGAACCCCTGACCTTCAAAGCAACCCCTTCATCTGCAAGTTCTGAAGAATACCAACATTTAAACATTGCATTCCCAGGATTCTCCTTCAGATTTGTGAGCTTGAGAAGTGCAAGATAAAGTCAGTTTGTTTCAGTCTCTGCCTCCTGACCCTTGTGAGTTGTAGCTGTTAAACCTGAGTTAATATGTTTGCTCTAAACCGGTTTTCAGTGTTTGACCCACCTATGTAGGGTGGAAATGGTTTTATCTTGTCTAATATGCAAATAAGTAAATATGCATATGTGCTTCCTGTGGAAGGATATCTAAGGAGAAGGTGGGTTTTGCGTTTGAAAATAGAGGACAGTCCCTTCCCTGCCCCCACCCAGAGCACTGTGTTAATGCAAACATTGATAAGAAAAGCTGCTGTCTGGGAGAGATGGTGATAAACTGCACCATAAACAACCTCCTGACATCAAATTGCTGAAGTTCAACTACAGTCAAGTTGTAAAGACTGAGGAATTTATGTGGAAGGTGAATAACTTACTTTTTGACTCCTGTTTTTATGTGTAGGTAGAATTTGTCTGCTTAGCAAAGACACCAGAACACCAAAAGCTATGAGGACAAATGACTGGAGGTGCTGTGTGGCCTTATACGTCTGAGAAACTGGTACCACTCTCACTAAAACAAAATTACTTGAATGTCTTAAAAATATATACACAACGTAAGCTCCATCTGTGCTCACATTATGTTCTGATCCTTTCACTGTTGTTTCTTTAGCAATTTTATCAGTAGCTTATGTAAAAAACCACCGTGAAAAGTCATTAACTAGCTCAACCACAAATACTATCTCTTCCTGTCTGGTAATGAGAGCTAATTCCACTACTAGTTACTATTTTTTGTTCAACTTACTGATTCCCTTTAGTGAATTTCCTTTTTCCCCTTTGGTAAACGACACCTCCTTCACCTGCTGGAATCAAAAAAGCATAGGCAGCATCACATGGCATGTTAAATTACTATAGCCTTCAACCAACAAGTCACCAAGTTGTTAAAAAAAAAAAAATGCTATTTGATTAACAATAAATGATACTAACTTCTTTTCACAACACTTCTGGTCTTTTGAACCAAGTTATAAAACTAATTTTTGCTTATAGGTCTCCTCTCAAAAACCACCAAGGAATGAAATGTAAAAATGTCCCTCTGCAATTGCCTGAACAATATACTTTTTAAGAACTACTGGAATTGAGAGCTGAATAAGCAGCAGCTACTTCAGACCCACACTAATATGCGCAAACTGGAGCATAGGAGATTCCAGAGAAATTTAAGAAAAAAACTTTTTCACAGTGAGGGTGACAGAGCAGTGGAACAGGCTGCCCAGAGGGGTTGTGGAGTCTCCTTCTCTGGAGAGATTCAAAACCCACCTGGACGTGTTCCTGTGTGACCTGCTCTAGGTGATCCTGCTCTGGCAGAGGGGTTGGACTAGATGATCTTTCGAGGTCCCTTCCAACCCTTAACATTCTGTGATTCTGTAACATAAAACAACCTAAACTTGCTTTATACAGTTACACGTTAGGATTAGCTAAGGCTTACTTGGTCCTTTACTTTTATTTTCCTGTGGGAATTGAAAGTCCCATTTGTTGGAAGATGCATTGGGGAAGTCTATCACATGTTCTGAAACCAAAACAATAGAAAAACCTGAACCTTTATGGCTGATATTAAACAAAAGTAACTCATTAGAAATCATCAGCATGTTTTCTTTTACTGCAGAAATGTGATGTTAACTACAGAGATGCAAGACAGTCCTACTTTTCACTTGCAGTAAGAGTTCTCTACCTGGGAAATTTGATTGGAAAAATTACTCAGCAGCTTAGTCATAATGCGATTACTGTAACTCACACAAGTGCGGAGGATGCATAAGGTCTAGTGGTTGCAACAGGAGACCAGACCATGGGGTTTATTCCTCATCTTGCCACTGCTTGCTATATGAACCTGAAAAACTGCTTAACCTCTGCAATTTGTCTTCCCCTGCAAAATGACAGTAGGGCTGTGGTTTTATGTGCAGCTAAACAAAGGTACTGACTTGCCACAGAAAACCTGTGCTGACTGAATTGCCCTATCTGTCTTTCATTTCCCTCAATTTTACAGTACATGAAGAAATCCAATAGAAAGGAACAAAAATTACATTGAGAAGTTTAGGAGGGTCTCAGTTTTATACAAACACACAAGATGGAATTCTTATAAAATGTAATTTTCTTAATTGTTTATCAACTCCTACTTTCTTAAGCTTAATAAAACGTTGTTGTAAAATGTGATGCAAAACTGTTATGAAGGAAAAGAAGAAATTTCAACCTATGTACTACCAGAGGAAGGAAAGGAAATAAAGAGTCTTTATTATACTTTTTGTGGGGACAGACTAGAAAAGGAAATGTATCAAGGAATTCAAGTGCAAGATAAAGAGGTGGCAGCACATGGCACCCTCCTCACAGGGGAGAGATTCAGAAGCCAAACAGATTGTTATTTCAGCAGAGGGCACCAGAACAACAAATATGTGCTAGTGACTTCGACTTGCTCTGCCCAGGGGATCTCCGTACTTGTTCAGCTGTGAATTCTTGTACTTTAAAATACTTCAAAATTTTGTTACGCATAGAGAGAGGTGTTGCTGAATGGCACTTGAAGCTCTAGGATTAAACCAGGCAATTACATGTAAGCAGAAAGGCAGTAAGCAGCCTAAGAATCAGTGGCATGTACTACTAAGTCCAAGTACTACATCTCTAAACACCTGTGGGACGAGGAGGATAATGAGATAAGACAGTTAAGTGAAACTTCTAATAAGGAATCATTAAAGGGAAGTTTCTTACCTCCTTATAATCTCTTCCTTTTTTTTTTTTTTCCAGCAACTGAAGCCACAAGGTATATTTAGATAGGCTTTTTGCATTCCTAGTAGCCTGAAAACACAAACATTAATAACTGCACTGATATTCTGCAAATCTGTTATGTATAGCATCCAAGAACTGCAAAATGTTTTACGCGCTTTTAAACAAATTTCATTAAGTCTGGTGGGTTATATAGTATTAGTTGCTTGTGCAAAGTGAATGGTTAAGAGAAAAGCATTCATGGAGGAATACTAATTATACATTTACACCCTTCACATTCTTTTACATCATTCAGGCATCTGCTGTATAAAAGAAATCTGAATTCTATTATGTTATGGTTCAGATACTGAGCACATCCTTCCACAGTGGAAGGTTTTATTTCACTGTCATCTTATTATTATTTTAAAGTAAGCATATATAACTAGTTCTAAAAATTGCATCTGAATGACATGGGCTTGGATGATATTCAACATACTCTTTAATTTATGCAATGATTATGATAGGAAGATATGATTCAGTTTCCTGCCTTTATCAATGGAATTTTATAGAAGGGCAGAAATTTTAGGGTTTGTTAACCTGATGGTCAGTGCATAGAAGTGCTAAAGATTTTCTTTTGTTTTTTATGATATACGCAAGAATCTTGGCTGTGTGAAATAACACAAACCTTTTTTTTTTTTTAAATGCTTGCAGCCTGTTGGAAAAATACTTAATTCTTGCCTTTCATTATGATATCACTGGTTTCAAAATGAGATTTTTTCCTTTATTATTAGCTTTACGGGTCACATAACTAAAATAGCAAATGGAAACATTGCCAATGCATTAAAAAAAAAAAATAATAATCTTTCTTTCTGTGAAAACAGCTATTCTGTTACCACAGTACTATAGGACTTATATAGAAAGAGTAATATAAAAATTGAATCCTCAGGTGATACCATTTGACAGTTACACTGACATTTTACCTATTTTTCTCAGTTATATAGGCTAACATAGGGATTATTTTCTAATGTACAATTTGAGTAACATTACTAGGTCATCTACAAATGCAGAATCCTAGAACTGTGCCTGCAGTTGGAAGGAAAAATCCTTTCTGGAAGAAAAAAAAAAAAAGAAGGAAGGGAAAATTGAGACAATGTGTTGTAAAAGCAAACTAATTCCTGTGAGTTTTTAAGGACATAAAAAACAGGGAATAACCAGATAAGTTACAGCAGATTTAATAAGCAGAAATGAGATATGAAAACAGTAATCGTAAAAGCAAATACTGGTTTGCGTTTCATATGCTAAAGCAGCACGTCACGCAGAACAAATGCTGGGTAAGTGGAGAAAGCAAGCATTAAAAGTAACATAGGAATCTAGTGGGATCTGTTCCCAGAGACAGAACAAGTTAATCTGAAAACTTCTGAACTTCTAAAATCCAGCATAAAGAATAGAGATTAGAAAAGTTTTACTCTGATGAAGGTCTAAAACAGGGTTTGAGATTTAGAGTACTCATCCTTGCAATGTTACCTAATAAGAACTATAGGTTATCTCAGATCCCGCTTCTTTAAAGAATGCACTACTATGGTCACGCTATGTTGGAACACTGAAAATGGTTGGTACCAAGTAAACACTAGCAGAAGTTACTGAGTGGTAACAGAATCAAACACTGAGGGAAAACAAGCTACCTGTAAATGAAAACCTTTCAGCAATACAGGAATTGTATACAGGAACCAAGTTTAGGAATGGTAGAAGTCTCCAGATGGGAATATTAAAACCCAGACTGAACAAAAGACCAGAAAGATGCACTGGACACAATCACCTGCTATAAACCAGGAGTAAGAGGATGTCCTCAGGCTCTGCCCACTTCTAGTTTCTGTGACTTTAAACAAAGGTTGCAGAGACCACACCCACTACCAGTTTAGGTTCCAGTGCCGCTTCTGCGGCAGACCAGGATACTAATGCCTTCAATAACGTTCACATTTCTAGCCTAACATTTAGGGAAGTCTGCAATAGATGACAATTGCTGCCTGAAAATTTTCTGTGCTATGAACAGTTTTAAATTAGAATAGGATAAAGACAATAATTACATTGATGTTGAATAACAGGCAGAGATACTACTTAATAGTTCATTTCCAAGAAGGAGGACTAATTAGATAGTATAATGATTCAGATTTATTTTTTTTTAATAACTCTACTGCAATTTGACAATTGGTTATATGAAAGATTGTGCTTCAGGACAAAGACTCTTTCATAATTTATACAGTCATTAAGAACAAGTGGTATTAATAATTCATTGTTGTATTTTAGTAAGTATTACAATGCCAATATAATAATGTACTAATCCATGATCATCCCTGACTTCCGAATCTGGTTAGCTATGACATTCTTCATTAAATCATTCATTCGGATGTTTTCTTGTGTAATTATGGTATTCCGGATTCTAATGCCTACAAACTTGGATTTAGATGTCTGTTTGTAGATTTCCAAAACTTTCTTAATCTCCTTGCAGTAACAATATAACAGTCATAAAGCTTAAGAGTCACACTTCCACATGGAACTTACCAATCTACAACTTCTTTCATATCTGATAGCAAGTTAAATGCGGTCTCTGTAAAGATCTTAGCCTTCTTTGTTCATAAGATCCCAAACATCTGTGAATACAGCAAGAAAGACCCGTTTTCAGAAATTCATTTAATAGCTGTTCTTTAATATTATTTACTGTAGCACTAATCCTTGATAAGCATTAAGGTTAATTGTTCTGGTGGAAAAGATTAAATAATAGATAGTTCTTCAGTAAACTGACAGAAAGCATACAATTAGCTACTATCACACATTTCTTGTGAAGTTAATCTGAGACTCTCTGCAACCAATACATAAGTAAGAAAAAGGAGCTGAAGATTAAACTCTCCCTGTGTAAGCTTTCCCTCGCATCCAAGGAGTTCAGCTCTGGTACTTGTCTCTCTGTTGCTGGCTGCATGGAAAGACCCAGCTTCCTTTTGCAGGTTGCTGTCTCAAGCCCCTGGCACTGGTTACTTCTGCCCCTGATGCTGCACTGTTTTAACGGTAGGCCAAGGTCATATAGTCCTCTGTGATTTGGATGTTGGGCTGCTAACACAGTGTATGCTCTTTACGATGTTATAAAGTGCTTCTAAATACAGTGATTCCATATGCAGCATCCCGCACAATGACCTCCCACCAGCACTGATTCTGCAGAGCCTCCATCTGGGGAATAGGATAAGACCACCAAACACAATTTTTCTTGTTAAGTTGGGAAATAAATTTGTACAAACTCCTTAGTATTTTACACCACAGTTCATGTTCTCATAACACGGGAATAAATTTGATGCTACCTTGAAATATTCTGATCTTAGCTAATTAGCTATCAAGGCATTTTCAAACTATCAGTACATACTAACTAAATGCAGAAAGGCACCATGAATACTTATAAGATTTAATTTCATTTTAAAATTTCTTCCATAGCCCAACTGTAGCTCAGATAACTGCACGATAAAGGGAAGCTTAACGTGGCCTCAGCACATCTTACCTGTGGTATTGGATGAGAATTAACTGTGTCCTACAGCTATGGGGGATCTTCTCCAGCAGCAAGCCCAGCTCTGCACCTTCCCACAGGCCTGGAGAGCAAAACAGCATTTATTTATTTTTCCCCTGCATAGCCACTTGTGTGCCTCGGTGGGGACTGGGATTCCTGATTTTTCAGAAGCACAGAATGATTTTGTTTGGAAGAAACCTTGAAGATCATCAAGTCCAGCTGCTAACCCAGCACTGACAGGTCAACGCTAAACCATGTCCCTCAGCACCGTATCTCTATGGCTTTGAAACCCCTTCAGGGATGAGAACTCCCCCACTACCCTGGACAGCCTGGGCCAGGCCTTCACAACCCTCAAGGGGAAGAATTTTTTTTCTCGTGTCCAACCTAAACCTCCCCTAGCACAGCTTGAAACTACTTCCTTTTGTGCTATCGCTTGGTCCTCGGGAGAAGAGGCTGAGGCCCACCTTGCTACAATCTCTTCCCAGGTTTCTCTTTTGAGTAAGAAAATAAACCAACCCCCAAGCTCTACGGTTTGATGGTCTGAGACACTCACAGTTGAGGAAGAAGAGGGGAAGCATAGCGTAGCCCGAACAGAGGAAGCTTCCCTCCCACTCCCGCGCTGATGGAGAGAAAATGGCGGGCTAGGGGCTTGGGGAGGCTCCCGGCACGCATCAGGAGTACTAAGAGCCACAACTTCACCCCATCGGCCGCTGCACCCACAATTATCACTGGTGACAAGAAAATGAGGTAAAATAGAGAAAAAGACGCCCCGCCCCCTTTAGACAACACCATACATAAAAAGACACATGCTCACAAAGCACCATGCCTCCATGGAGCGCACCCCCCCTTC
>JAAGNO010008660.1:0-26324 GCA_033439905.1 Ceryle rudis
GCTACCTTATCGAGCTATGGAACGTTATGTCGTTAAATCAGAGTGTTAAAACAGCTTTCTGTTCTAGGCGATACAAAATTTCTGGGTTTGAAAGAAGGGGGGGTGTCTCTGACATCTGCTTAGAGATGCATCTGTGAGTTTAGGCTTATGGAAACGGCTGCCTTGTAGTTACGGGCGGGCATCTGCTGAACTACTTTTTCCTCTTTTATGCTGATAAACACGAGCTCCAGTTCAAGTCTTTGTGTGCCTATATGGTATTGATGCTGATTGTGAGCCCTCTTTGCCACGTCTCCTTTTCACACACATCTTAAAATCTAGCATGACAATCATTGCGATTGCCTCCCACAGTGACTTCTATCCCAACACCTAAGGGGATGACTTGAGCTAACTGTGGCAGATTCAGCAGGTTTCATGAAGAATACTTGTACAGCTTCTGTGGGTAAGTTCCCACACACAACGAAGCCTCTGTGTCATTGTTCTTGAACTCTGCCTAGTTTGTGGTAACATTTTGAATCCAGCATAGCTGGCCTCTTTACTGTGCGGGGAAACTTGTATAGTGAAATCCCATAATCACACTGTGTAATCCTTTCATTCTCGCTGTCTGTAGTCGGAGATGATGCACGATTAACTCTGACTTGTCTGAGATAATGGGGAGCGAAGAACTAGGGTACCTTGTGGAGTAGGAGCATTTAGACAATACGCACGCTATGCAGCGTGCTGGGGAGCACTGTGTAGAGGCAACCAAGGGATAACAGAGACTCAGCCATGGTCTGGAAGAGTCTGTGGTCTGCAGTCTCTTCCACAGCTGCGTCGGTGCGAGGTTGCTTTGCACCACACTCCCTACCGATGAGCCTCCTGAAGGGTTTGTTAGGTATGTTAGCAGACCCAAGCATGCATCATGCATTTTTGCAGCACATGTCTCAACTAACACCCAGGCGCTGAAGAA
This sequence comes from Ceryle rudis, assembly GCA_033439905.1. Taxonomy (NCBI): domain Eukaryota; kingdom Metazoa; phylum Chordata; class Aves; order Coraciiformes; family Cerylidae; genus Ceryle; species Ceryle rudis. The sequence continues at coordinate 947 of JAAGNO010008660.1, forward strand.
TACAAAGGAAAATTTCTAGAGGAACTTGGTGGGAGCTATTTAGTAGAACAGGCACTCAGGGAAAAGCAGTAAGACCAGCACAGCTGAAGTTAACCAGAAGCATCAGCAGTCATAGTATGTCATGCTTAAGTGCTCTAGGAACACCATGGACTCGGCTTTGAGTTGCAGAGCTTATTACCTTTGGATGCCCACCACAAGATTTCTGTCATTCACTTCAAGTCGTATGGCCACATTTGTCCACTGCTGCATCTTTCCTAACGAGCTGTGCCAGACCCAAGCTGGCTTTGCTGGAGACCAGCTCCTGTATCTCTGTATTGGTTAAACCCCTGAGAACTAAGCTGTCTGGGTGCATTTTGACAGTAAACGTGCGTATGTGTAAGCACACGGCGGTACCACCATGCTTTGTAGTGTCTATCTGATTGACTTTCTGCATTTTGTAATAACCACAGGGTATTACTTTCATAATGTATCACCATCTACCTTGTGACGTGGCTCCCATATCACAATGATTAAGCTGTTCACAAGTACACTTTACTGTAAGATAAATATGTAAAAATGTGAATGATAACCATCAAGTGGAAGAGTTTTAAAATAATTTCTGGTTGCTGCTATGTACTTTTATTGCTTTTAAAGGTATCTATAAACAAATATTAATTATGTAGGAGATGTAAAAGAACGGTACCTTTGTCAAGTCAAGCTCTGAAAGACATTCAAATCAGTATTAAAATCAAAGTTCTCTCATCACCTTTTATATCAGTATTTTGCATGTATGTTATTGTATGATATGGTGGTAACTTTTCCCATGGTCACCAGCCTTCTATTGCAATTCCTTTTTTTTAGCCACTTCAGTACGCAGCATTTTTACAGTATCCATTTTCACAGAATCACCGTATTTCCTAGATTGGAAAACAGACAAGTACTTGACTAAACCATCTCCCTCAGCACTACGTCTGTATGACTCTTAAATACCCCCAAGGGTGGGGGCTTCACCACTGCCCTGGGCAGGCCATTCCAGTGCCTAATGACCTGTTCAGTAAAGAAGTTGCTTCAAATGTCCAATCTAAACTTCCCTTGGCACAATCTAAGCCCATTTCCTCTTGTTCTATCACTTGTTACTTGGTTAAACAGACTGACCCCCACCTTTCTACAGTGTCCTTTCAGGTAGTTGCAGAGAGCAGTAAGGTCTCCCCTCAGCCTCCTTTTCTCCAAGATAAACAACCCCAGTTCTCTCAGCTGCTTGTCATAACACTTGAGCTCTAGAACATTTTATAGACTGGGAAATTATGATGTTTTTTCGGTGTAGGTCTCAAGGAGTGTCAACATACTCTTAAGAAATAAAATGCAAAATATTTGATCATAAGGGGCTTTTACTGATCCCCATGTTGGACTGTGGGCAGGGTCCTGTCCTCCTCGTGCACAGGACATAATTCAGATCATTAGAAATGTGCTAATGACTTGGCCAAAGCTTGTAAATATTTTGAGATTCACAGTGAAAAAAGCCATCAGCCCAAGGTAGATATAAATTTCAGTTCGATTTATTTAAACTTAGCCAAGTTAAAAATCCCCCAAGACAGATCTTCTCATTTTAAGCCATTTTAACAACCAGCTTCTGTGACAATCCTAAGTGACAATTCTGAATACTTCAGACTGATCAGGGGACCTGGCAGAAGTGCTGTGCTGGTGGCTGAGTAATCCTCAGTATCCTTGGCAGTACATCAAGCTGGACGCTGACTGCAGAGCAGAAAGAAAAGAAGCTGTTTGAAGCCTTAGAGACAAGAGCTTCAGCATGGAGAATAATCCTGGTGTAGGTCCAAGCACTCACTCTCAAGGTATATTATATTGTACCTAATGGTGGAGAGCAAAAGCTGAGCAAATGCCTTCTGGTCTTGCTGCTGAGATCTGTAAGTCCATCTTCAGGACAGGAATATTTCAATAATAAGCTCCTAAACACTTAATGAAAACTAATTAATTCTCAGGACACCATCATGAGCTGCCTTAGTTGCTACTCTGCCCTTCGGGTACCTACATTCTGCCTATGTGTAAATAGCATGACGTGTAATCCAGTATCTCGCGCTGGGTTCCACTTGTGGAGGGGCTGAAGGGTACACCCTGTACATACAGTTTGTTTGAAGAAGCATGTGTAACTCTGAGAACTTGATGTAAGGGAGTTGTTACCATTAAACAACCTGGAGGGTGGCTCTCCAGTAATCCGCCTCAACTTCCTGCATGGAAGAACCCTGGTAATTTGGAGTTTGAGTATGGTACAGAAACCTTCTGCTTGCGCAGTGTTCTGTTGTTGCTATGTTAGTAATCATGTAAACTTAGATTCTCTGGTTAACATGTTTTGTGGTTTGGTTTGTTGGGGTTTTTTCCAGAACTTTTGGCCATCTTTTGGAAAGAAGACATTTCGGACAACAGCAGTTACTCCACCGTTTGAAGACAACATGGATTATGTGGACTTTATTCATTTAAATATTTTAGAAAAGAAGGTTCTTAACAACTCTGTGGTTTCAGTTCAGTATTTATGTTCTAAGCCTTGTATCATCAACTTGGAAGCAGTAGCTTCCTCTGAGTTCAGGACTGGTGTGCCAGTGTATAGAAGGAGATGGAAGGATGAGAAGAACCTTTATGTTAGCAGAACTCGACAAGTACATTTGAAATTTCCAAGCATCATGGTTTACAGAGATGATTATATCATCAGAAACTCCATAATAGTGCACAGTGTGATATTATATGCATGGATTAGTCACAAACCAGTTAGCAGCTATGATGCTGAGCAGAATGAAGACTACCGGGATGCAGTTGCCAAGAATTACACTTTCTTAGAAGCAGTTCCACCTTTTGAGCGCCCGTATAAGGACCACAAAGTTTGTCTTCAGTGGGGTGCTGACTATTTATGGATGCTCCAGGCAAACAGGATACCTCAGTGCCCTCATGAAAGTGGTAGGTATAATGTCACTTTTTTCCCCAAGGAAACTAGTGGGACCCAAATAACATCTTTGGTAAGCTGTTAAAAAGTGCACACCTGTAGTAAAAGTTACGTAGAATGATTTACTTAAGTGTTGTTGATACATATGTAAGCTTCATAACTGGGGCTAGAGCTGAAAATGACTGAAGCCATCATGTCATGAAGAGCTGGCTTGTTTCATCCGGTCCGGAGATGTGTAGCAGCATGGCCTTCTATTTTCTAAGAGTATTTAAGCCACTTTATTTAAAACCCACTGATGTCAAGAGACATCATTCCTTTGTCTTCAGAGAGGTTTGTTCAGTCTGTTACTGTGTTATTTCAGGGTCAGTCCTGCAGTTCTTACTTGATTCTCACACAAGTAGTCAGTCTACCTCTGCTTGAGATGATGGCCACACACTCAGAAACATATTTTTAAGCCTTTATAGTACACAAAAAAAATTATATTACTTCATTTTTTTCCCACGATAAGCTTTTTATTCTCAATATATATTCAAAGCAGAGCCTAAAAGGGAAAAGGATTTTTACTTCTAAAGGGTTCTCTCCTGTAAAATCCCATAATGGTATTTGTGCCATTTATTTTCTAACAAGGAAGCAATGATGTTGCTTCCATCTGGGGCTTTATAAAATACTTGTTGGAGGCAGCATGTGATCTCTGACAACAGTGTGAAACATCTTAAGTATTATCTAATTATATTATAATTAACAGTATATCAGGAAATAGGAGGAAATAACATTTACTTCAAATTTCTTTTTTAAAATTAGTGTGTAACAAATTGCTTGGGGTTTGGGTTTTTTGGGGTTTCGTTTGGTTTTGTTTTTCTAGGAAAGCTGATGATACATCATGGCCTTGAAGATATTTTTCCTGTTTCTTAGCAGGGGCAGCTTCATCAGAGTTATTACTGGATTATGCATATCAGTTAAGAACAGGATTGGTATCTATTCATACATACAATATAAACTGCAAAGATGAAAACAGAGAGCAAGTCCAAGAGCTGTGGAGTAATGTCACACAGGCATAACTAAAGATAGGTTGAGATTTAAGTGAGCAACATCAATGAAGATTTCTTCCTTACTAACTGGTTCTTTTAAGTATTTCAGATTTAAATGAGCCTGTTCTTTTCTTGCATCTAATACCAACTGGAAATGGAGTCCATTTCACTTTCTGTGGGTTATTTGGTCCAAGACCTTAATGTAGTTAACAGTGAATGAGCTTGTGTTTCAGGACTTACTGAATGTTTGTGTTAATTTTTAAACTGTTGTGTAATTCAAATGTTTGACTGTACAAGTGTGAGCTAATTAGTTATCAATGCTTGTTGTCTGGCAGATTAAGAAAGATTGTATTTTGCAGATGGTGTCCAGGTTCTCAACTTTATATATGCTTCTGGTGGGGAGAAAACAGGAATCGTGAAGAAATTTGAACAATTTGAAAACAGAGAACTTGAGACAGTCAGACAACATCAGATTGATTATCCCATGTAAGTATAGGCAAATAATTCAAGTGGGCTGTAATTGATCATTGAAGGCTATAGAATGTACATAAACTCTTAGGCTATATCACAAAATAAAGGAACACTACCTACTAATTTGAGAAAAAACTCAAAAGGAAACTAGTTAGCAATTCCTTCTGTTCTCTGATTTCAGTTTTGGAGGGGATTAAGGTGAACCTTGGAAGTACTTACAGTATGTTAGTGCAGTGCTGTGTAAGAAATAACCAATAGTAACTGAGCTGGATAGATAGAGTTAGGAGGGTGAGTTAGCAGTTACATGCTGTCATGATCAGACTGGTGTCTCATGACTGGCTAGCCTGGCGGTGTCTGTGCTACAGAGATCTGCATTTCAAACGCTGTTTGCAGAGCAAGTGCAGAGTAGGGCTTCTTACAAGGGCAAGCAGCATGGACCAGCTTTTTTCCTGTAAATTCACTCTAGTTTGTTTTGTAGCTGACAAGCCCTAACTGATGGAGTCACCAGCCTAGTTAAGTCTCCCAGCTTGAGCTTAGAATGTTTTCTTTCACTGTCACTATTTAAACTCTCCTGGTTGGGCAGGAGTAAAACCCTTTACCCTTTGCATGCTATTCAGTTACAGAGGAATCACTCTGGGAAGATCTTTCTCTACTCTTCTCCCCCTTCCCAAAACCAACACAACTGTTCAGTCATATTTTTCAACTTTAGAGGAAAAAGTATGTATAGAAATAAATAAATACATCTCCCTTCCACCAGATGCTGTTATCCCAGCAACACTATTGCAGAAATAGGAAATGATTGCGGGAACTGGAACTTGCCTGCTGGTTTGTGTTTGGCCTGTGACCATGAGAAGAGTGCCAAAGAAGACTTGCCAGATAGTGAAGGTTGCATACAAATTACTAGCCCTCAAACTGTAGCTCTGAAGTCATAGGTACAGAGCAATTTTTAGCTCCTGGCCTCTTGAGGATGGGTGACAGCCTGGTTTGCACAGCCCACTGCCCATTGCTCACCAGCATGCTTGCATTCTGCTTTTGGCATTGAGGCACTCAAGCTCTGATTGAGAATATATGGTATGAATTTATGTAAAACTTTACCTGCTTCACACACACAAGAGAGTTCCACCCTCTCTTGCCTTTGGGTGATGCCTCCAAGTGTGTAACATAAAGCACTGCCCACGTGTTGCAGTTGTGTGACAGCCTGGGCCAGCTCTGTTGAGAAGAGGAAGAGAGTTTTTCTTCAGCTCTGTATGAGCAGTGGTTCCCTCCTTCACCAAAAGGCCAACAGAAGGGGATGGACCTAATGAAGCTGCTGGTTTGACTTCAGCCATGGATTTGTAAAGAAAGAAGACTGGAGTTAGACAGCTGTCATTTGAGGTAGCTACCAGGGGACAGCCTGCAGCAAGGACTGTAAGGGACTACTCCAGCTGTACAGAACGCTTTCTGCAGCAACAGGTGGTGTGAAATGACCATTATCCCAAACTCTGCCCCAAGAAATTTGTCCAGAACAGTTATGTGCTCTTTTCTTTCAGCTAAAGGACTAAATGGAGATTGCAGCATTTAAGTTCGCTATTTTTCTAGAAATGAAAGATGAAAACTGACTTATAAGCAAACAGAGTATTTCTGGAAGCCCACTGTTTGCCTGTAGATTGTAACAATCAATATACAAGCAACTGTGGTTTACAAACCCTTCTATGTCACCCATGTACTGTCGCTGGAGAAAATGGAGTTATTAGCCATTTAAGGTGTAGACTTTATTGGGGAAGACTTCACCACCCTTGCATTTTTTTTTAAGCATGAGAGCAGGTGTGTTAGGCTTTCAGATCTGTATTGGTTTACTTCAGGGTAAGATACAAGATACTCAACGTTCACCAACTTCCTGGGAGAGATGTGAGGCAAGCTGACCCAATTCTAAAGTATTATAAACAAATACTGACTTTTTTTTTTTCCTTAATTATAGAAATACAAAACCCAAATAATAGCTCCTAGAAGTCACTAAGAAAAGAGAACTTCTTTATCAGAGATAATAATAGTAATGCTTTGCTAGGTTGTACATTGGAAGTACAGTTTTCAAAGGTTTTCAGTGCTGGCCTGACTGCTTTGGAAATGTTGCAGAAATAAGTGGTCAAGTTTCTGTTAAGGGCACTGAAGCAGATTTAGTCTGTCACAGAGGAACTCCTTAAAGTTAGATACTATAGTATAAATTCTGCTTTGTACAGAAATTTCTAAGTAGATAGGATTGTTGGGCCTATAGGTTTTTATTTTGCACCGCTCCACAGTTTGCACAGGCTCCACCTTTATTTATCCTGTGATAGCTCCACGACAGCTATTCATACCTATTTGTACTATCTAGAGGCTAGATTCATTTTTAACTGCTTCTCCCAAGCACACTGTCACAGTTGGCATTCAGTATAGAAGACACAGCTTAGTTTTTCCTGGCTTCCACAATTGAGATTACAAGACCATGCATATGGGGATTTTATACTGTAGCCTGCATGTGGGAGGTTGGCTCCAAGTTGTCTCAGTCGTGTTTTCAGTTCCCTGTTGATGTGGGATCTGGCAGTTGCTCTGACCCAGCAGTCTGGAATTGGTTCAGATACCACTCCCTTACTCTCCGCTCATGTTGTTACCACAAAAGTGCATGGTTTTAAAAGATCACAGATCCAAGAATCTTAATCGCTGTTGTTCTGAAGATTTTCACTTCAGAGGATGCGTAATTGATTCTGAAGATTACACGTGTGAAACAGGCTCACCTAATTGACGTGAAATGCATGCTTTTCAAATGATACAGGGAGATTTCTCATCAGGAGGGGATTGTTTGTTTCTGCTCATGCAGGTTCACCGTTTCAATCTGGCTATATTTACTCCATCATTGTGAAGAGGACCTGTGTGGTATACTCTATTTTATTGATCCGAAAGAAAAATATAGTACCCCTGCTGTATTTCTAAATGAGGAAGGTAAGGGCTATTATCTACAGCCTTCGGAAGGGTTCTAATACAGTCTTTATAGATCTGTAGCTAACATTTGTAATATAATAAAGTTTGTGAAGATATTTATCAGACCTGTTTTGTGAAACTGATCCCTTACAAAATGCTGCTTTTTGACTATAATATCTCAATGGGAAAGTAGCTACTAATTTAACAGGGTAAAACTGAAAAATACTTGCACACGATCCTGGCTAATTCAGAAAATGTCTGTTTTGTCAGCAGAAGAGACTGCATCTTACAGGTCAGGAACATACACTGGAGTTAGAATCTTATCTCAATGAACAACCTTTGTTATTATTACTGAAGTATTATTTTAATATCGTTCTCAATTCTTCTAGAGATACTACATAAAAATTATTGAAAATTTGAAATAGCCTCAGAAAAAGCCCAGATGATTCAAGGAATTCCCTATATTGCAATGTTCAAGAAGCACAGTATTTCCCCGATCCAAAAAAATTTTAAGAGGTAGCACTGTCTTAGCCTAGCAACCCTTGCAGTAGAGGAACATTCCTGCCTCTTCAGCCTCTGATACAGAATGAAACTCAGCAGCTGGGTGCTGGCTGGCAGGCTCAGGCTGGAAGTAAGTGGGCAGTGTTTTAAAAGTGCATGCTTGGCCTTCTCACATGACATTACATTTTTTTCCCCTTCTTTGCAATTTTGACAGCTAATCTTTTCCTTTCTGTTGTGGGGTTTGGTTTTTTTTTAATTATTTCAATTTTCTCTGTCTAGATTAATTAATTATCCATTATAAACTGAATGCTTTTCTTTGAAGAACAGACCAAAATGGCAGCTCAACTGAGAGCTATCAGCTTGATAAGAGATTTTCTTGAAGAGGTTTTAGGGCCAGTTTTATTCTCAGTGTTAGACTAGACTATCTTAATAGCGTATTCTGGTGTTAAGAGCTTGGACCATGAGTGTAGCTTCTGCAGGTCCAAGTAGTGGAGGATAGTTATCTTGTACTTGATCATTGTATTCTTATGTGCTAGAAGTTGAGTAGATACCATTGTCTGCTGCAAGTCGTGTCTGCTTTCTGGTGTTTGAGATCAGCTTTGGCACCCTCCCTGTGTGCCTTATGTTTAGTATGTTTATTCCTCAAACAGCTGATTCTGAGTCTGTGGTTTCATGTGGGAGCCTGGGCATTATCATCCAAGGTGTGTAACTGAAATGTGGAGTACATTTCCTTGGGATTCTGTGAGAGCTGATGTATGGCTTGGCCAGTGTCCATATCTCTGGTGGTGACAAAGACTATGAAGAAGACAGAAATCATTGTGAATAATACAATAAGAAGCCCATTCTTAATATTGATATCTCTGTGGTGTTTATGTCCTTTTTCCTTTATTGCTTTGTCAGGTTATGTGCATATTCAGGTGCACCTCATGAGAGGAGAAGACCTTGCAGTGAAAACTAGCTTCAGCCTTCCTCTGAAGCAGTGGTTTCGACTGGATCTTTCTTTTAAGGGTGGACAGGTATGCATGCTTCTGAATTACAGGATCAAGACTGAGATTTGATTATGCCTCTAACAAACCCCTTAATGGCTGAAACAGAGAAATGCTGTAATTTCTACACACTTACATAGCAGAAGTGTGAAAAATGTAAGAGCAGAAATGGTGCAAGGATATTCAAACCAACTTAAGATGCTTAAGATAACACCATAGAATTACTGTGTATTCAGTGGCTATCTTGGTGCATGGTTGCTCTCCAGGGACTTTAATGGCTGCACAGACAACCAGGGCTTCTGGTTTAAATAGCTCTGAGGGACTTTGCCCATGGAGGCTTAAGTGTTTTGACCATTCTGATATGAAAATCTAAGTGTCTGGGCTTCTGTACGGTCACATGCCTTTTGCCTAGATGTGTTAGCTAACAGGAGGCACTTGCAGTTTCCAAATTTTGTGTATTTGACAAAGTGGCATAGGGTTGACTACCATCAAAAGACTGAAAAATATCACAGTACCGCTCTGTAGTGGATAAAATGCACAATTTACATTTTCACAAATCACAATTGGTTTTTCACAAAACCTTTCAAAAGCAGTTCTGAAAACACAGGCTCCCTGCCCAAGTTCTAGTCTGAATCTCCACCTATTAAGATGTATTAAAAACCTTAGTCTTATATTTCTCAACTTCTTTCTCTTTGAAAATGGTTGAATGGTTTACATCCTGATTTGTAAAAATAATTGCTAATTAACAGCAAGAACAACTAAGCAAATGTAAAGTATGAGGTAAGTGACTGATAAAGCTGAAGCAATGCTGTACTGAGAGAGCAGTGTACAGTCTGAACTACTGCTGTTCCTTCTGCACCCCACCTTTTTTGATTGTGTAAGTGGTGAGCAGATTGTCTTGCAGGAAAATCAGTGAACTGAAATGTGTATTTACTTTTTTCTAATATGCTTTTAAATATATCATTAAAAGGAAAAGTGAAAAGTATTTTAGAACTGTCTTTTTCTGATTGTTTAAAATATAGTTATAGTTTTAAGTTCATGGGAAAAGGAAGACCCTGTGGACTTTGAAGCTCAGCTTCAGCTGCCAAATGTGGAAGTTACTGTCAATATTGATATAGTGTATATTAATCTTGACTTGTTGGAAATATGAGGATAACTTGTATGATTAGATTAAGGAAAAATATTCTTCCATCTGAGAGCAAAGTGAATTTATTCAGGTGTGAGATAAAACCTGTGGTCAATAAATTTCCACTTCTGGACATAATAAGGGAGCTATGAAGAATTAATGAGCACTCTTGTGGAAAAAAGAGAAAGTAGAACCAAAATTAAAAACATTTCAATACTTAGAGCCATTCTCTGGAACAGATAATGCTGTTATTCAGTTCCATCTTACTGACATGCCTTTCTGTAGTAAGTTTTTAAATGTTACAATCCTCAAAAGGTATAGAAGAATCTCCTTATTTAGGCACTTTGTGCCCAAAGAAGGGTGACAAAGCTGGTGAAGGATCTAGAGCACAAGTCTTACAAGGAGCGGTTGAGGGACCTGGGCTTGTTTAACCTGGAGAAAAGGAGGCTCTAGGGAGACCTTGCTCACAGCAACCACATGAAAGGAGGTGGTAGTCTGTCTGATAAGAGGAAATGGCCTCAAGTTGTGCCTGGGGAGGTTTAGGTTAGCTGTTAGGAAAAATTTCTTCATCAAAGGGTTGTTGAGCATTGAGACAGGTTGCCCAGGGAAGTGGTTGAGTCATCATCCCTAGAGGTATGTAAAAGACGTGTAAATGTGGAACTTAGGGATATGGTTTTCCATTGGACTTGATGATCTTAATGTTCTTTTTCAACCTAAATGATTCTATGATTATTTTACTTCCATTGATGAGATAAGTTTAGTCCAGCATGATCTAAACCGGAATATATTAATCGGGAAAGGTTGGGAAATTGAGACATTGAGAAATTAAGAGCCAGATTTTAAGAGCATCTGAAGTTCTAGATGAATCCTAAAACTACCTAGGCTCTTGAAAAAAAATTGCAGGGTTGTTTTGTGAGTCCTTAGGCAGTTTTTTACAGTACAAACATGTATGAAAATCTTACCTTATCTTCCTTCTTGGGCATCTGAATTCCTTTAATCAGTCTGACATTGAAGTTCTCTGATGCACTGAAAGTACATCTCCTGTAGGAGTTGAGCCCAGGTTTTTTTAAGTCATGGCCTGTTACGTTAGCTTTATGGCCATCCTAACTGTGAGCTACAATTTCTTGAGGATGTCAATATTTAGCATCTCTGCTGTATAAAATCAAAACAGCCTTTCACACTTTGGAAGAATAAAAGCTTCAGCAAAGTACAGATGTCTTGTAACTGAACACAGGAATGAAATAGCTGAAGTAGGCAACATCTGTGCTATTTTTCATTGCTCATGGTTGGCCAGGACAGACCAGTCCCAATGCTTTCCATTAAACTCTTCTGACATATATACATGACACCATCCTCTAGTACAGAGATCTTCTGAACTGTGAGTTGAAATGTCTTAATAAATGTACATTGTAATATTTTTTGCTTATTAAAATTATTATTCTATGTTCTTCTAGATAGAAGCAAGCAGTGTTGGGAAGAATTTGAAAATACATCATCACCAGTCTTTTAGGTAAGGAACATTTTCCCCTTTGTTGAGTTGTATGTGTGTATGTGTTCAGATAGGGAAAATGGGAGCAGGAGAGCACAAGGTTGTAGCTGAGATGCAAAATAATTTTCAAAATGTCTGTGGTCTTTTTCCCCTCTACGGTTTCTAAACCAGTTTGCATTACTATGCTTACATTGAGCGTGAGCTGAGGAACTTTGTAAATGCCATGAGCTAGTTGAGTTAACATGCTGTATAATCTACTACTACAGTCTGGTAACTCTCACTCGAAGCAGATTGGAAGGTCAGTGACCTTCAAATGAAGTCTTCAAATGAAGCCTTGGCCACACTGATATCAAGGATCATTTTGCTGTTGCTGTGGAAGCTAGGACTTCACCAAAGAAATTGCTATCTGCCTTGTTTAGCTAGAGAGAAAAATTTCTACCAGAAATGTTCTTGCTTTGTCCTTCATTCTAAGTAACAGAATTTTTTTCTTTCTAATGGATCTGAAATTGTTCTCCTTCACTGTAATTTACGATTGACTCTTAATTGTTTAAATAACTTTTGAAAACCCCAAACTTTCAATATGGAAACTATATAACAGTAAATTTTGTTGCAGACTTCAGTGTTGTTCCTTGTCTGCTATGGTTCACAAACCAAAAATCGTAAATTTTTAGAGTGTAACTCTGGGGGACAGATAATTTAAATTTTCACATGCCATTTATAGAAAAGTGCATGAGAGATTGGAACTGAAATCTTTGAGGTTGTGTAATGATGCATAAAACACCAGAAGATACCTACAGGTCAGAAAAATAAAATACCCTGCTGGTTTAATATGTTTGTAGACAAGAGGTTTGTTAAATTTCCTCCAGAATTTATCACAGTAAATTGCAGAGTAGATTTTGGAGATTAAACGGATGAAAAAAGAAGAAGGTACCAGCAATGAGTTTAAGGCAGCCAGATACAGAAATTCTGAGCTACAATTTTCTTTTTTCTTTCATAGTGCTTCTTGATAGCGAACTTACTTCTTTTTCATGTTCTCAAGTTTTAGGGAAGATTTCTATTATGACGACACTGCTGGATACTTTGTTCTTGGAGGCAGTGGATATGTAAATGGTATTGAAGCATTCTTTGGACCTGTGAAATACTATCGTCTCAATGTGTTGGAAACAGGACAGGTAAATGAAAGCAGTATTTGGAAATGTTTAAATATTAGCAGCCAGCGATGACTGTATTTTATAGCTTTTAACTGAAGCTCTTACCAAGTGATAAACTTGCTATGAAGCGTAACAGTACTTGGAAGTGTATAAGCAAAATGCATAGTATTTTGAAAGTAGTGACTATGTAGAGCAATGTTCCTTCGTCTATATTTAGGTAAGGACTTAATTTCAATATTGCCTTGTTTCCCAGAGGTTTTGCTGATACAGTCCTGAACACATCTGATTAGTTTATGGGTTTGTTAAAATCAGTGTTAAAAGTTATGTAGACTTGGTCAATTTTGGAAGTTCATCCATGGTTTCTTAGATTATGCTGACTGTTTAAAATCATAGTCTACTGTAGGCAGCATCAGGCTGTCTGGCACATTAATATGCTGTGCCAGATAAGGTGATTGTAGTAAACAATTTTTTTCCTCTTGTTATTTGCCTACAACATTTCTTCTAGCCAAGCATGGACAACAGGAGATGCTGTAGATGCCATTTATCCATCATTTGCCTTTTTGTAGATTTCTAACCCTCTTCATGACAAAGAAACAGTGGAACAAATTGAACTCTACTACGAGAGATGTATGGACATTCAAGAACTAGTTTATGAATACAGCTATATTGTAAGGCAAGGTGAAAAAGGGCAAAGAAATTGTAAGTGTTGATTTATGAGATACGAATTTTAAACTCTCATCTTTGGAGAACTGTTTTCTTTCCTTTTACCAGAATCTAGATAACAATCATTAAATGTAAAATTGAATTCAAACATAACAAGAATAAAGGTGGTTTGAAGAGTTTAGCCTTGTTACTTGTAGCTAAAATTGTGGGTTTGTTCCTGCAAAGACTTTTGTGCCATGGTATACAGACTTAAATCATGTTCTTGATATTTCTTCTCTAATAAGACAGGTGCATAAAGGGACAAAGACACACACTTTCCAGCTTAGGTGTAAGCTATTCATTTGCCTTCCTTTTCATTCCCAAATGACCCTAAAGGCACATGTATTTTAGCCCTTTCCCAAAAATGGGTAGTTTTTCTAAGAATGTCTCTTCCAGAGTTGCCTGGTGTGCAGTAGTTGACCGCTTTATACCAAAGCAACCACTTCAGTGAAAGAAGAATAACATAGCTTAAATGTGTTCTGAAAACTAGCTTATAATCCAGTGAGAATTGATTGTATGCATTGTGACTAGAGGATGGGAGAGAGTAGAAAACTTATGTAAGTGGCCTGTGGTAGCTGTATGAGTTTTTAGCATTGCTTTTTGTTAAGGAGGTGCTTATCTTGTCCATGAATTTTTGGTTTACCCTAGAAACACCTTTGTTTTTTTCTCCCAGACACCTTTAAAAGACCAACCAAGTCTGTTTTCATGTCTTAAATACATTGTTTTCTCTAGGTTACTATGAAAACTATTATTTGGAGCTGATTCACAAATATGGAGAAAAATCCAAATGTGATGCCTTCATGTGGGAAAAAGAGCTCAGGGAAAAGTACCACACTTTGCTCAAACTGTTACAGGAGATGGATTTCAGTGCTGCAGGTACTCATATTTTATTATTCTTAAATAACTCCATAATATATGTCATGTAAGTTAGTATGCTTTGACTTCTGGGTTTGTTTTACACATTTTTTCATGTGGCTTATATATTGGGCTGCAAATGAATGACTGATTATTATGCAGAAGGAAATAAGAGGTATTCTTATGTATTTAGCAGTTATTTTGAGACAGTCTTTTGGACTTTTATCCTCCCTTCCTATTCAACAGTAACTTGTATCTCTAGGAACTTTGGTTGTGTGCATTGAGAATACCACTCAGCATGAGAAATAACAGAATCTGTCTCAGTCCCATTAAATTAAGGAGGGGTAAATCAGTTCCTAATTTTAACTCTTGCAATAACTACGTGTCCTGTGTTTTATTTTTAGTGTTAGAAGATGGAAGTGATACAGTTCTAGAAGTTGGCCAGAGGATATTTGAGAAGGTTGCAAAGGATCTGTCCAGTGCCAATGGCCTCAGCAATATAGGCTCCTCTGTCCCTCTCTTGGTGGATTCCAGTTGTTGTGGATACCATAAGGCTTCCTATTTCCTTGCAGTTATGTTTGAAACAGGGCTTGGTGTGTCTTTGGATCGTACAAAGGTAGTAGATTTAATGTGTTTATGTCTGTGAAATGAATTGCCTTTAAAGGAAATTTAGAAATGGGATGAACTTATGATCAACTGAATTAAAAAACATGATATGGCCTCCAGATCAATGCTGTGGTTGAAGGAATTCCCCAGTACAGCTCCTCCTAAACAGCTCCGTGGCAGTGACGTCTTTATGAAGTCCTGATGGTGGGTGGGAATCTGCTCATCCAGAACAAGGATATATCAGTGATTTTAGTAAGACCTAAAAATGACGGTAAAGTGAACAGCATGGAACATACTGATTTTCCCAGTCACTGAAGAGGTAGGATGAGGTCATAAACTCTTGAGTCACCACAGCAATTTGTAGATGGCTGTGAAAAAAAGGCTCACATCAGGCACATTTCCTAAAGTGGAAAGGTTGAATAGTATAGTCAGAAAAGAAGTCCCATTTTACAGTGTGCTTAAACGTGGCACTGAGCATATTAAGAGCAAATGATTAAAAGTAACCAAAGTAGAACAGTTTTCTTTTGGAAATAAACTGAGGACGCTTCAGAGCATGCGAACTCCTTACCTTTTAGGCAGGTTGCAAATAACTGAAATGTTTCCATGTGATTCTATTGCAAGGTGAAAAAAAGGGGAGGTGTTTTTATATCATGGGAAAAGGACTGTAATGAAATGGCCAACAAATACTTAGTTGTGATCAGAAATCAGAACCTTCCCTGAGAGGCCAAGCTCACTGCAGTTTTTCAGACACAAGAAGCCTCAGACAGGAGCCTTTTTTATACCCTAATAATGGCGTATACATAGTGCTAATTATGGAGTCTAAAGAATTTAATTACTGGATCCATTTCAGATAGTGTAGGAAATAATTTAATATCCAGCACAGATGAGATACCACTGTTTTTATTACTGTGCATGTGAAAAAGAATAGTAGTGATGAAAATGGTTTTGGCATATGCGTGGTACCTAAACTATTTCTAGCACCAATTAATGTGTATCTCCAGGGAGCTTTGTGCTGAAACCTTGTCAGCGACAAGTCCCATCCTTCTAGTCCTGTCAGAACCTTAGGGTAAGATTTTCAAGTGCAGCTTGTTAACTTCCATATGTTTCCACCTAATTCAGTGTGAAAACTCCAGCTGATATCAGCGAGACTAGTTAAGTCACTGCTGAGTATAAAAAAGTGCCAGAGTATAATTAACACTATAATAAAATGGCATTAAAAATTGCTGCATACTTAGTGGTGATAGAAAAAGTGCAATGCTTGAAAAGTATTTAGAGTCTAGATTCTCTTTCAAATCTTTCTATACATAAAAAAGACATTTTAACTACTTTAGGGCTGTGCTTGATTCTATAATTGTGGTTATATGGTATAGCTAGCATATCAGCTACCAGTATGAACACTCTGTTCCCTGCAAATCTCCACCAAGGTGCTAAAATGTGAGATGTGCAGTAAATTCACTCTTGTTTGTGTCTGTTGATTTTTGCCAGGGACTGCTGTACAGTTTGGTTGGTGCTCAGGCAAACGAGAGACTTGCTGTGATGAATCTTGGCTATAAACATTACCAAGGCATTAATAATTATCCACTTGATTTGGAACTGTCATATGCTTATTACAGTAATATTGCAATAAAGACATCATTGGATCAACACAATATAAAAGGGGAACAGGTAAAAGAGTTATAAGTGTATCTGAATTTGTTTTCTGTGTAAATGACTTTTCATATATTAATACTAATTATGTGGCCAGAACATTTTTGTCTTGATTTACAAATATTAGCTCTTCTGATTGATGTTCCTGCCCGTGGCAGGGGTGTTGGACTAAATAATCTGTAAAGGTCCCTTCCAACCTAAACCATTCTGTGATGATTGTTTCAAAATCCTTCAGATTATATGTAGATACCATTATTCCATTTCTTAGCAAGAGGGAAATCATAGTTAGGCTCAAATCCTCAGAATTATCCACATGCCTGTCTTTCAGTAAAGTCTAAGTGTTATTCTTGGGCCCTAATTCCTCACTCAGATTTTTAATGGCCAATACAATTGAATGTGTTTATAAAGCAACTGATGTCTTTTAGTAGCCAAATATCATGAAGTTCATGCAAAAGATGAATTGTCCTCTCCATACTTACACCTTTTCTATAATCAAATGTAAAGATTTGACTGTTAAATAGCTATCTGATGAGATAACGTTGCAGCAAAATGATTTTAGGGTGAGCTGCCAAACAGGACGTAACACAGCTTTATCTGGAAATACTAACGCTAGGCCACTATTGGAATCTTTGCTTATCAGAATGATGAGTGCACAAAAAATATAGGGCTTCTGATTGCTGAAGTGCTAAAAATCAGCAGACAATCAACTAGGTAAGTGTGCTGTAGGACAAATCTTCATCAGACTTTCTGCCAGCCTTTTTTTTTATCTTTTAAGAGAGATTTCTATAGAAACTAAAAAACCTTAAAAGGCTTGAAAGCACTTCTTTGCCATTATTAAGTGCTTTTAAAACCACAAATGCGGCTTGCCTTTTTTTTTTCAGTTGTTGACATCTTGGCGTATTGCTTAGAAAGCAATAAATGGTTTTTACACTGGATGTAAGGATGGTTCTTAATGCACTGGCCAGCAAAGGGGGGGTGAGAATTTTAAATCCCAGAACTGATCACAGCTCTTTAGGGGCAACAATTTCATTTTGGTGGCAGACGTATGAATTCATTTTGTATTATTTTTTTTCTCTTCATCTATCCTTCAGGCATTTGTTGAAACTGTAAGGCTGAGGGATGATGAACTGCTAAAAGCCCAAACAAAAGAAAATGGTGATGTCTTTATGTGGTTAAAACATGAAGCAACAAGAGGAAATGCAGCTGCACAGGTATAAAGTAATACATATTTCCCATGCTTCTGTCTGATAATATCCAGTAAGCATACAAAAAGCTATAGCAGTGATGCAAGGCAAAAAGGAAGAGTTGTCAAGACTTTTAGCAACCTCCTTTTCTGATCATTTTCCCTGGGTTTATATTTGACATAGTACAGTTTTTGCTGCTGATCTGAAACCAGCAGCAATATGTTGTAATACTGAGCCATCTGCATGCATCAAATCTGCCTTTATCACTTTACCTCTGCACTTAAATCAAGCCAGACTTTCATGGTACTGACAGCTGTTAAAAATAAACCTGCTGTAGATTTAATATCAGTACATTTTATCAATGGGAAGCCCTCTAACTATTCCTCATAGCCAATTGTTTTCAGACTGTTGAGGACGCATAACTAGTTTCTTCACATATTTAAAATCCATTTAAGCCTGCAAAAGTCTGCTCCTGCACTACCAGTTCCAATGCTAGCATTTATAGCTTAAGTGCTTCTGTTGTTTTCTTTTAGCAACGATTGGCTCAGATGCTGTTTTGGGGCCAACAGGGAGTGGCAAAAAATCCTGAAGCTGCAATAGAATGGTATGCAAAAGGTGCAATAGAAACAGAAGATCCGGTGTTAATATATGATTATGCCATTGTGTTATTTAAGGTAAGTCATGTTTCATATTTTCACGTAAAAGAAATTATTCCTATGACACAGATGTTTGTAAGTTATCTGCAGTGACACACTGTAGTGCTTTTAGATTTACTCTGGGAATCAATCGATGGTTATGAAGTTAATGTTTATTTTTAGTGGATGAGTACAAAAATCTTCAAAAGAGCAAGTTAAAGAGAGTTTGGTCACTTTGTTCCTAGCCAAGTTCAGGATCAAAATACCACCTAAATGGTGGATCCTAATTTTTCCTAATGGCTTGTCACCTCAAAAATCTAACCTTGTTGTAGAGATGGAGGGGAAAGTTCGATCTTTTCATAGAATGCCCTTTACTGGATCTCTGGAACTTTATTTATTTATTTTTAGTAGAACTTAAATAGTCTCTGCAGTTACTTTTTCCTTTCTAGAAGCAGTAGACAGCAGAGGCTAAATTCAGGCATAACCCTGCCTGAGTCAAATGAGTTGTATCAGCTGAGCTGCGTCACCCACAAGACATTCAACAGCACTAGTGGTTAGAGACACTAGTGAAGAACTGTTAGGTTTTCATCTCATTCCCTTGACAGTGGAGGGCCGTTCCCTACAAAAAAGCTTGCTTCAGTTTTGTGTTAATTATGAGCACCAATAGTCTTTTTGACCTGTGTCTGGAAGTAATTGATATCGACAAGAGCAGCATGACATCTGTGTGCTCCCTCTGGAGACACTCAGACATCCTTTTTCAGGAAAGCTCAGAGCTTTCTCATTGCCAAATTGTGAATGATCTATGCACCCTTGAATACTATTCATTCTTCCATTCTTGCCCCAAGTTAAAGATCTGTGACATTATTTACCCATATAAATCACCTGGATTGACTGGTGAAATTTTTCCGAGACTGATTCATTGAGATTTTGTAAAACTGTGAATAAAGGATGAGTACAGAGCTGCTTTATTTTTTTTCCTGTTGTAGCTGTTTAAAGCTGAATATCACCTAGTAAACAATAATATCACTGTCAAGATGCATTTGGAATGTGTATATGTGAATTTTCATCAACCTATATTTTGTATTTGTAAACAGTGATTGTTTCACATATCCATTTCCTAGGGCCAAGGTGTGAAAAAGAATACAAAACTTGCTTTGGAATTGATGAAGAAAGCAGCAGCCAAGGTAAAACACAATAAATATTTTATTGTAAAAGTTCTATATCAAGTGCTAACAATAATGAACTCTGATTTATATACAATGCTTATTACCATAACTCTGCATAAGTACTAGTTGCTTCTCATAGAGTCTTCATTATGAATGTTGAAAGCCTTATTTTCCCAAATTGGGAGACTAGACTACTCAAAATCAGCCAAAATTTCCATGGAAGAACAGGAATTCTCTCTACTTGCATCTTTTTGGAACTTGATGATAGTTAAGTGACTTACAGATTGATGCAATAGTATATTCTTGCCTCGTGTTCCTAAGCATTTTCTTCTAGACCATACTAGGTATGTTTTTTCTTAGGAGTGCCTGCAAGGCTTGAGCTTTTGGTTTGGTGATCTTTCCAGTCAGGTAGAGATAACTGTCATCATTGACAGTCCATGCCAGCAAGCTTTGCTATAATAACAGAGCATCTTTAATTTGTAATGTGAATGAAAAAAGAGTAAAAACTGAGATTGGAATTGTACTTTCACAGTCTGCACCAAATGATGATTGATTCCTGCAGCTCAAGAGCTGGGGGAGACAGAAAGAGAAGAGGAGCCTCACTTGATTTAATGATGTAGTACAGTCAGATTACCCAGGCCATGATCTGGTCCTTAGTATAAAACGATGAGTACCTAGACCTTGAATACCTTCCTATCTTTAGAACCAGAACTAGTTGAATTACTGACAGTAGGACTTCACTGCTGACCAACATCAGAAGAGAATTGTGCTGGCTGTGTCATTCCTTTCAAACAGGAGAGACTACCTGTTCTACTGCCTGTTTGGGAAAGACTTGAATAAACTGAGTGGCTTTCACAGTGTGATCAAAATTCCCTTCACTCAGGATCTGAGGAACAGATTCCAGGAAGCATCCTAGAGACAACAATTTCCTTACTCTCCTTGAGCCCAGATACTTATGTTTTTATGCTACAGTGTGCATTTTTTATACAAAAGTAACACCACAATTATTGAAAAGTTGAACTGCTTTTACAGTTTAATGGATAAGTTAGTAGCACTGTCTAAATCTGAAAGGAAAAGGAATCCTTTTCCATATGGCCTTTGTAAGTGCCAGGAGCATGTAGCTTTTTCTACAGAGATTACGGAAGGAGACTGTGCAGAGTAGAAGCCAACAGCAGCAAGCAAATAACTTGTATTTGTGCACTGAGAGGTAGTTTTTAGCTTTATGTCATTGTTCTGGTATGGCTGCTATTAAGTATACATTATAAAATAGGAGTAAATAGCATGTTCACGTTTATTGGTACAGGGTAATTTGAACTGCTGGCATTCTTAGAACCACCATATGATCCACCAGTTTATGCTAGGAGACAGTGACTCATGCAACCAAAAAAAAACTGTCCCAGGAAGACTTCTCCTCTTGATCCATAATTGTTGATGCAAAGCACTTTCTTAAAAAGGTCTGTATGATGGTGGTCAAATACATTTTGAAAACAGCATCGCAAAATTCTGTGTTCATTGATTCCTATTTATTCTCATGGAAATGTTCTACTTTAAAAGATTTCTGATTGGTAATCCTGTCAGCCAGGTTCTGGGAGTTCACAAGTATAGGTACCCTATTTTGGCTTTGCAAAGGAAACAGGTGAAAAACAGCTGCAGTCTCTTCTTGTCAACAAGTACAAATCTGAGTGCAGACACAGCTAAGAATCTATAAAATAAGACAACACTTGAGTCTTACTCCTTGCTCTCAATATGAGGCCACAAGGAAGAATAGTCTGAAGAAAAGCCAGCAAAGCTTTATATTCCTTAGTCTCAGGTGAGTATAATCTTGGCTGGATCCTTGTGCCAGACATCTAGAATCTAGGCAAGGTCATGAGAGCCCCCAAAGTTGAGCAGCAGGTTGGAATTGCAAAGTGACCAAAAGCAGAATCAAATGTGTGACCTGAGACTGTTCATCTTCCCTCAGGGCTTGCCCCAGGCAGTGAATGGATTGGGCTGGTATTACCACAATTTTAAAAGAGACTACAGAAAAGCGGCTGAACACTGGTTAATTGCTGAAGAGTTGGGAAATCCGGATGCATCGTACAACCTTGGTGTCCTTTATTTAGATGGGATTTACCCTGGAGTAGCTGGTAGAAATCAAGTGAGTAAATATTTAATAGTACTATTTCTTACATTAGGGCCCAGTTTAGATGTTTTTACTTCATTCTTGTGACTGCTGTGTTCACTCCAAGTCAGATATTTATACCTTTTATCACAAAGAAGGGTGTTACTGGGAAGTTCAGTCAAACTGGTTAGAGAGAGAGAGGTTACTCAAATATCTGTCGCTTCTGTGTATGTGTTTGTGTTCCTTTAATTTAGAAACAAAGCAGGTGCATGTTTAGCTCCAGGGACTGCTTCTGCTTTCCTCTTTCCAGTGACAGCGGCCAGGACAGAGTGTGCTCTCACATTGTGTGATCCTTTTGGTTTCTCTCCGGTTTAAATTGGAAAATATATAGAATCATCAAGGTTGGAAAAGACCTTTAAGATCATCAAGTCCAAACATTAACCCTACTCTACCAACTCCTCCACTAAGCCATATCCCCAAGCACCACATCTATACGGATTGTAAACACATCCAGGGATGGTGACTCAACCACCTCCCTGGGCACCATGTTCCAATGCCTGACAACCCTTTCAGTGAAAAACTTTTTCCTAATGTCCAGTCTAAACCTCCTCTGGGTGCAACTTGAGGCCATTCTCATTCTGTCACTAGTTACTTGTGAGAAGAGACCAGCATCTACATCTCTACAATGTCCTTTCAGGTCATTGTAGAGAGAAATAAGGTCTCCCATCAGCCTGCTTTTCTTCAGACTAAATAGCCCAGTTCACTCAGCCACTCCTCATAAGACCTGTTCTCCAAGCCCTTCACCAGCTTAGTTGTTCTTCTCTGGACCTTCTCCAGCACCTCAAGGTCTTTCTTGTATTGAGGTGCCCAAAACTGAGCACAGTACTCAAGATGTGGCCTCACCAGTGCTAAGTACAGAGAGACAATCACCTCCCTGGTCCTGCTGGCCACACTATTTCTAATACAAGCCAGGATGCTGTTGGCCTTCTTGGCCACCTGGGCACACTGCTGGCTCATATTCAGTCAGCAACCCCGGGTCCCTTTCTACCAGATGGCTTTCCAGCCACTCTTCCCCAGGCCTGTAGCGTTCCATGGGGTTGTTGCTGCCCAAGTGCAGGACTCGGCACTTGGCCTCATTGAAGATCATACAATTGACCTTGGCCCATTGATCCAGTCTGCATAAGTTCGTCTGTAGAGCCACCCTACCCTCAAGCAGATCAACATTCCCACCCAACTTGGTGTAATCTGCAAACTTACTGAGGGTGCATTATATCTCCTTATCAAGATAATTGATAAAGATATTAAATAGAAGTGGTCCCAATACCAAGGCCTAAGGAACACCACTTGTCATCAGCCAGCACCCGGATTTAACTCCATTCACCACCACTCTTTGGGACCAGCCATCCACCCAGAATTTTACCCAGCAGATCCATGTGCACAGTGTGCCCATCCAAGCCATGAGCAGACAGTTTTTCATGAGAATGCTGTGGGAAACATTTCAAAGGCTTTACAGAAGTCCAGGTAGACAACATCCACAGCCTTTCCCTCATCCACTAGGTGGGTCATCTTGTCACAGAAGGAGATCAGATTTGTCAAGCAGGACCTGCCTTCCATAAACACATGGGCTGACTGGGCCTTATCCCCTGGTTGTCCTGTATATGGCACATAATGGCACTCAGGATGATCTGCTCCATGACCTTCCCTGGCACTGAGGTCAGACTGACAGGTCTGTAGATCCTCCTTTTGGCATTTCTTGTAGATGGGTCTCACATTTGCTACCCTCCAGTCCACTGGGACCTCCCCAGTCAGCCAGGACTGCTGGTAAATGATGGAGAGAGGCTTGGTGAGCACATCCACCAACTCCTTCAGTATTCTTGGGTGTAACCCATCTGACCCCATAGACTTGACTATGGTTAAGTGGTATAGCAGACGACTATATCCTCTTGGATTGTGAAGGTCTCATTCTGCACCCCCTCCCTGTCTTCCAGATCAGAGGGCTGGGTGTCTAGGGAACAACTAGTTCTACTGCTAAAGACTGAGACAGAGAAGGCATTAAGCACCTCAGACTTTCCAGATATAGGGAAAGGATGCTTTCCACAATAGGTAACAGCAGCAGAACCTTGTCCCTGACCCTGTGAACAGTTACCCTGCATTCACATGGCTTCTGTGAACCTCAGAACTGCAGTGAAAGACCTTCAAGCCAAGCCTGCGAATGTAACTATTAATACAGTCCTGGTAGTCTGCAGTGTTTTGGTTTGTCTTTCTGTGACACCGCCCATTTATTAACTTCCCTCATTGACATGTGCAAAATTAATTTCCCCTAATAGGAACCATCTACTTGGGTTATATTTCTTTTAATTAGCTAGGTAGTTTATGACCAAAGGCACAAACACAGTGAGGTAGGCTATAATAGGTGCAAACAGGCATTGTGCTTGAAGCTAAAAGATGTTTCCATCGTGTCCTGTGAGTTCTGAGATATGGATATGCTGCAGATAGTGAGCATTTCTGCTGCCAACAGCAGCAGCACTTGCCAACATGCGCATTTGGCAAACACATTTTCCTTCCCAGGGGACCAAAACACACATTACAGAGTGGACTGATTATATTAGAGTACACCTAAAAGTGCCCAGGTTTCTTTATCCACAAAAGCGTTGGACCTGGTGAAGAGAGTCCAGAGGAGGGCTGCAAGAATGATCAGAGAGCTGGAACACCTCTCCTACAAGGACAGGCTGAGGAAATTGGGCTTGTTCAGCCTGGAGGAGAGAAGGCTCCAGGGAGACTTTATAGCAGCCTTCCAGTACCTGAAGGGGGCCTGCAAGAAAGCTGGGGAGAGACTATTTACAAGGGCATGTAGCAATAGGACGGGGTCAATGGTTTTAAACTAGAGAAGGGTGGATTTAAATTGGATGTTAGGAAGAAGCTCTTTACTGTGAGAGTAATGGAACACTGGAACAGGTTGCCCAGGGAGGTGGTTGAGGCCCCATCCCTGGAGACATTCAAGGTGGGGCTTGATGAGGCTCTGAGCAACCTGCTCTAGTTGAGGATGTCCCTGCTCACTCCAGGGGGTTGGACTGGATGACCTCTAGAGGTCCATTCCAACCCAACACATTCTATGATTCTGTTCTATGAAAGTCACGGGCAAGGAGAAGTACTGTGTGACAGCTGTGATGGATACTCTGAAGTCCATGCTCAACTCACAGAAAACATGTGGGTAAACAGTGTGGGTAAAAATTTCCTGAAATAAATTATTTCAGGCTCTATGATGCTTTGGTATACATTACAGATTACTGTTCCTGAGGGTTAAACATGGAGAGTCACAGAGCTCTCCTGCTTCTACAGCCCTGGCCCAGCCTACTCATCCTGTGTTATCTTTTATGAAACAGTTTCAGAGGCTTGAGTGCTGTGGTTGTACACTACTGGACATAGTGAGCATTGCTGGTCCCCAGCCTTCACTTAGGCATCACCAGTGCAAAAGCCCTGCCCTTCTCCGGGATCCCTTACCAATCTCCCTACAAGTGAATGACTAATTATACTTTTGTCAGTGCATGCCAGACTTCAATGCTACCAGGTGTTAGTTACTTATTTAGACACTTTTCTGTTTGACATTCCATATATTACCAGAATTTATGTTTTTAAAAACCTTTGTCCAGCCTAAATTATTGAAAAGTTAGACGAAAGGAATTCATTTCACATACGTACATTAAAGCTAGTTAAACCAGCTTGCCCTCATTAGCCAATTTCCTCTTCTAATTCATTTAACAAAATGAGTCCTGGGAAACAAACTTTAATAAATCACAGAATATTGATGGTTGGAAAGGACCTCCTAGATCACCAAGTCCAACCATACCCATAACAAAAAACACCTAA
>JAAGNO010008660.1:37308-74014 GCA_033439905.1 Ceryle rudis
TAAGACATGTAGATGTGAATAGTATGCTGACTATGGAAATAATTCTGAAACTCTTCTTTTCTTACTAGCTACAAATTCTGTAACTTGGGAATCATACTACATATGTACAAAGTATACAGTTAAAGTTACAGTTGTTCATCTTTCAGTATTTCTTAACCTTCAAGTGTTATCCTTGTATGTGATTTTATATCCACATAATATTTAAATATTGATGAGTAGATATCCTAGATGCAGTGGGGTCTTTTTGAATAATTTCTTTTGACATTTTCCTGAAGCCCATAATTCTTCCGGAACAAGATCAGAACCATTGTCAGCTGAACCTTCTTCTTCAGGGAATAACAGCGAGGATGCGACCAGACTAATACAGCAAGATGAATCTACGTTTTCAAGTGATTTAACACAGCAGGAGTCAAACCCTCAGAATCCCCTCGTTACAAGCTGAAGTGTGGTTTTCTTAAGGTTGATGTCCCATTGGGAAGATGGGACAACCACAAACATAAGAACTGACAACCAACTCTATCAGTGGCATTCATAATACAGTCCAAAAGCCAAAACTGTAGGGAAGTTCACTGATCTCCTTTAGCCACTATAGAGGAAGACCGTCCCTATAATTTATTTAACACTCCAAACAGATAATGCAGATTATCTCAGTATACCCAACACGTGCTCATACTGTATTTTATTTAAGGACTGAAAGAAAACTTGCAAAGTCTTCACCTAATTGAAGAATGAACAAACCTCCCACCGGTTTTGATGAAGAAGTTTTACTCACATATCTAGTATCTTCTTAAATTGCCTTTACTGCATTTGAGCTTACTTTACTGCTGAAGTTACCAGAGTTTTCCACACTGGAAGCATGGAAATTATATACAAGTGAAACCCAGCCACCAACAATTTCCAGGTTCCAGGCACACCAGCCAGGACTTTGGTACATGCATTTTTTTGGTGTTCTATGTTGCATCCTAACTCTTTGATGCAGAAGGGTTTTGTTTTGAAATAAAAATATGATCATAACATAGGAGTTCTGCTGGCTACCCCTTGGTCAAAGTTTCACACTTACCAGCACCTCCCTGGTGGACACAACAAAATGTTTCAGCCCTGCAAAGAGCCACTGATTAGGTAAAGTAGCTTCTGTAATGAATAAATAATATTTAAGTGTGAACAGGTGACACAACATGAATGAACAATTTATTTTTGGATTCTTCCATAGATAACATTGGCAAAGCTTTATTTCCTGTTCTACACTAACTCTTACAGACACCTGTTTAAGTGACAGTTTATTTGATAAATGTTAGATGGGATATGTGGATATGGAGTGCAAATGCCTTCTCTCTGATTTAAAGCTATCTGGTAAGTGGCTGTAGGAAAAGTCTAACCTTTAAAGCAAGTGCGCATGCACCTCTCCAAAATGGTGTAGATCACGGACTATAAATTGCATCAATCTATGCATTATTGAGGGTTAAATCCACTCTCCTTGCACTACATTATTTACTCTTGTAAATAAAAATATTTTTCTAAAGTCAGCCTGCATGTGGAGAAGTTTTTTTAAAGCATATGTCAGATGAAATAGTATCCTGATGTTGCAAAGGTGTCTGTTTTCTTAGCTTCAAATAGGATAATCAACCCTTGCTTTCTTTGAGGAATAGAGTATTCTTACAGAGCAGACCTGGAATAGGTTTTGTTTTTTTCAATTAAGAGGAGTTTTAAGTAAGAAAGGAATGAATTAAAAGGAGAAAAAAACCCCTCCAACCTTCAAGAGAGGTTAATATATATATGCATATATATACACACATATCAGGGTATGTTTCACTTGCAGAAAACTGAAAATTCAAGTGTTCAGAGAAGAGTCGATGCTTTGAGGCAGCAGTTCCATTGAGGAAGCAAGGAGAAAAAACCCCAGATGTTAAGGCTTCCCCCCCCAGCCATATAATCAGGAAGTGAATAAAGTGTGCCACATTACTGAGGTTTTCATTTAGTTGAGCAAAAACAGTGCAAAGAGTAATTTTGTTGGAAAAAGTTGTCCAACTAAACTTGATTATATCAAATTCCTTAACATAACTGTGTGGATATTTGAAAGAATTTTCTCAAGTTTACCTTTATCACCTAATGAAAACCGTGCATTTGTATTAAACCTGGAGCAGGTTTAGATGGCAAACCCAGAAGTACTGCAGAAAGTCACATATAGCCTCTGAAGGCAAGTAGACAACTGTCACAACACGGACGTGATACTAGGGAGTAAACAGCATATGCAGTTAGATCACAAAAAGGCACAGACATGCATATGGCAGACCTTGCTTGTAGTGAACTACAGGTGCAAGATGTAATTTACTACATATGTCACGTGTAGCAAAACTGTAGCCCCTAGAGAAATATCCCACAGGAGTTTGTCAGTGGTGGTGTGATTGCAATGCCTGCATTGAAATCATGGGGTTCTCAGAGCAGCAGTGGTTTATGTTGTGTACATACAGGTCAGAGTTAAGTGTTAGCAGTCAGGCTGACTGCATTTTCCTCCCCCGTGTAAGTCCACATACTCAACTTTAGTAATGAACTAATTTGAGGAGGTTAGCCAGAAACATGATTTCACATCTGTAATTCAGAAGACAATTGCTGAGGCTGCAATATTATTTCTTGACGCCAGCAGTTAATAGTTAGGTCTTTGTTTATTGTTATCTATTACATCAGAAGTTCTACCAAAGTATACTTACAAGTATGTTGATAAGCAGCTTTTCACAATAAACTGTCAAGACTGAAGTCTGAAATAATAATAGTTAACATTATTATCCTTCACTTCCTATAAGATGTAGGGGGCTATTATTTGACAACCTAGAAAAGCAAATGATTCCTGGAGAGAAAGAGAGGATGGTTAGTTAAGCAAAGCAGCTACGTAGACCTACTACAGCCACAAGGGTAAAAAAGAAGAAAAAAAGCTGCTGTATCAAGAATTGTTTTTCATAAACTAAAACAAGCCCACTGAAGTTTGTAAGTTTCTGCAGCCCATGCTTGAATGGTCAGGATGGGAGTGAGGAAATAATAAATCACAAGTGAAGCACTAAGACACTGCCTGTTTGTACGCATTTCACAGAAGCCCAGCCATCTGAACAGCACAGGTAATGCTTAAGGCAGTGTGATTGCCATTTTTCTCTTTCTCCCTTGGTTCAGCCCAGAATCATCTTTAGCAAATAAATTAGAGACAACAAAGAATTCCAGAGCAGTTATTTACAAAATAGATGCCCAATTATCTAAAATTACTGTAGTTTACACCAATCAAGTAAATGGATGTGTGTTACAGCAAGTGGCAAGGGAGAGAAATTACATACAATTTATCAAAGTGCTATGAAAAAAGTGAGAATCAGGTAACAACTACAGATTGGGAAAGGGAGGTAGGTGAATTAAAAAAAAAGTTAAAAATCATAGTTCTGAGTGGTTAACGACTTTAAGGTTATGTAGCCAGTAATTCAAACCGGTTATGCAAAATTTGCAGCTGTGCTGAAAAGTTTGCTCAGCTGTAAATGATGTAACAAGGTAGTAGCAGGACAGACCTGAATAGACATCCTAACGTAGGTGACTTTGTGACCGCTGCATGGTGCTGCTTCCCAGTCCAAGCAGTGAGGAACGTTACATCCCAATATACAGGTATGAGTGCATGCTTAAAGGTACGTATCAATACATTTTGAAAACTCATACCTTGCAATATAAATTTTGTTTGGTGATAAAGGGGCCAATACATGGGAATAAGTCCTGGCATAGTGGTCATGCATTGGAAGTAGCCCTTGTTGGGACTTCTGTATTTCCATTTGAGGTACTGCAAAAGCATAAACAGTCTTTCAAAGCATGAGGGAAACATGGATTATCTGTGAAAAGATTTGTTTTATAGCAGATTCTTGTCTGTGTAAGCTGTCTGTCCCCACTGACTGATGGACTATGACATTTAATACTGGCTGACTGTTGACCCTTATCCCGGACAAAATGCAGCATAAAGGTACAAAACAGACTGAATAAGCTTTGGCAGAGGAATTCCACCTGCACAATCTTTCCTCCCTCCCATAAATGCATGAATGGCATTAAAAGACTGGGATGCAGAAAGAGAACAGAAATGAAATAAAAAGCTGGAATTTTTGAAGAACAAGCTCAAGTATAAGGAAGATGAAGAATGACAAGAGGTGTCTATGCATGGAGCAATCTTCTATGCTATCTTCTAAGATCTAGGTGACAGGAATAATTCCGGAATAATCAACAGAACATTGTAAATTAAGAAAAAGCAGCTACTGGGATATAGGTGTGCTAGAAATGCAACACAGGTTGGATGATTATGAAAAGACCTAATTCCTATGCCAGAAGACCAAATTATTATTTACAGTATAAAAAGTAACAATGAATCTATGCCTAAATATAACATCCCTAAGTTAAAAGCAGAAACGTACAGATCAGTAAGCATCAAAACCAGAACAGATTGTGAATAATGAGTAACAAAAATGGAAATGAAAAGATAACTTGCATAATTGCAGTAGATGCTTACATTACAGTAAGCATTAGATGTGTTTGTAAAACAAACAACTCAAAATAACAAACAAAAAACCCGAACACTTGCGGTAGGTTAGATATTCTGAAGTATTGAGATTCCAAACTTAAATAGGTGCTATGTCCCCATTGACAAGAGGCTTGGGTTGTTTGGCAAGTGCTATCAGATACCCATCCACCTTTGCGCATCTTAATAAACCCATAGAAGAAAACTGGCTGCAGCAGGTTCATTTATAACTGTTCAGTGATCTTTCCTCTCTGCTAACATATTCCTTGACCTCGCTTCCCTCTCCGGTTCACATTTTCTGAATCTTGTTCCATTTCATTTGTCCATGTTGACCTCTCCTTAATCACTCACCAACCTCGATAGCTGCTAATACTCAGCATTGCCATTTGCTCTTATCAGTTCTGCTGGGCGAACAGGAGAAAGCACAAGTTCATTAGCAAAGCCTAGTACTGTTTTATGACAGTCTGCCAAAGTAGGAACCAAGATACCCATGTGGCATTTTCTCCCTGTTCAGTATGGCATGGCCCAAGTCATGGATTTACATAAGTATCTTTAATTGTGCAAGTTAGAAGCAAATCTCCCTGGCTAGATTTGTATTAAGACACTAATGAAGGTGAAGCTTTGCTATCTGGCTGTAATTAAAATCTTCCTGGGAATCTGGTTGCTTCAAGTACTGTTTGTTGGGACCAGTCCTGATCCATAAAACCCCCAAATGGTGCCTGGCTGTTGTCTAGAAGGATTCTACTCAAATGGACTCAAGTTAGGTCAGAAAGCCCACCACCAAATGGCTGAGATGATCATGAGCCAGTGCCCAAGCATATCCTTCAGGCCTTGTTTAGATTAATTGTGCAGACAAACTAAGACTGCTGGCCTCCTTTACAGGTTGCAAGACTTCATTCCACCCCCAAGCAACTACTGTAAGATTAGCCCCTCTGATTTCACCAGCCTGTTTATCAATGTGTTACTTCCAGCAGTCTAAACATGTTCAGAGCTATTTTGAAGGCTTGCTTTCTTGGGAGCAGCACTCCATGGGTGTTTGTAGATCATGGGACAGCCTTTCCAAAACACATCAGTACTCAGTGACGGGAGTGATAAAGTCTCCACTCATGTTTTACCTTGTTCCAGGAAGACTGAAGCGTAGTTTTCCCCTTCTGCTCTGAAGAGTTAAGTGGTTATTTGCAATAATGTTGTCTCTGCCTCCTTGTCCCCTACCAACTCTGTCTGCCATCCTACCCAGCTAACAAGGTTTAGAAGCTCACATCTGCTCATCAGTGTTTCATTGCTCTTCCCAAGCCAACTCCAGTTGCATGTGGACAGATCTTCTGATTTCATTTTTCAAGTCAAACACTGCATGCTAGTCCCTGGAAAACAATTAACCATTTCAATGCAGTTGGTTACAATACCAACAGGGGAAACTCAGATACACCTACTCTAATGGAAATAGCTTTAGCATTTTATACAGTAAACAAATCCGAGAAGTTGTGGAGAATCAGAACCTTTCCTCTAGATATTTTTAAATCTTTACCGCTCAGCTGTGTCTGATTCCAAGCAATAAGAAGTTATATATTAAAATCACTAGCAGCCTTCAGAAGCACCAACAGGCCAATATTTAGGAGTCAATTTACTGACTTGAAAATCTGCCATAAAACAGAAGCATGAATCCAAACATTCCATAGCCTAAAGTAATTCTGGCCACATTCTTTAGATACACACCTCAGACTAACGAAATGAAAAATGGTCATCTAGACTCATTAAAAGTAAGTAGATGTCCTTAGAGAGGCCAAAACTGCGACAGAAGTGATGCCCATACAGACATAACCATGGCAAGTGCAGATGCGACCTCAGAGGCTGCCAGGGCCAGGGTCGACGGGCAGTCTGGCAGCAGTGATGGTGCACAGCTCTCCTAGGGTAAACTCTTCTATCTCATGTGGCACTGGATTAGAGTGTTCTGTAAACATACCCTATGTGCCTTTCCAACATTAGAAGGAGATAAAAAGCTTCACTTTAGTATCTCACGTATCTGGTGAAAATGCACAGGAGATCTTTGGTGCTGGGATATTATCAGCCCCACATGGGTTTGCACAGTGGAACAGCATATGACAGATCTGGCTACACTGATGCTGATATCAGGGGCACAAAATACCTTGCTCAGCATTTTGAGTAATAAAATACCTATGCACCTTTCCAAGAAAGCTTTATTACCCCCTGTGCTAGTTCACTTAAAAGAAAGATGGTGGTGGGGGAAGAAATCAGGCTACCCTCCAATCCCTTACCTTGTATCTTGTGCCCCAATACCATTATCCTGGGAATACTTAGGTTCTCTTGTGACACATTAAATGCTTGCTAAGGGTATGTACATAAAAATCCCTCTTTCAGATGGAATAATTTTTATGGTCATAAATCTGTCTATAAAAAACATAACAGCTAAATTCCCCAGGCACCCACCTACCCCACCAGGAGCCACCCAGGCTAGCTCACAGTAAGGTCAAGTCCCTGAAGCAGTACTGCATGTCAAGACCTTTGCTACAGTAATACTTTCTGTACATTTATCACGGTGTGTAATTTCTTCAGAACAGTGTTGTCAGTAAGTGACTATCTGGTTCTCAAATGGTTTGGTCAGAACCTGGTCTAATCTCCTGTCAACAAAGTACTTCTGGCCATTTACTCATATCACTGTTATTCAGCAGTTTTCCTGGTCTGCTTGTGTATTGTCCTGCCAGCTATCAGCCCTGAATGGCACAACTCCAACCCCATCCATCCAGAGTTCCACCTAAGCAGAGAGTGTCTAAGCCAGGTTGTAAAAACTGCTTTGTGACTTCAGTTAAGGCTCACAGTCATTCCAGTCCAACAGAGAAACCAGCACTCCCTCTTATGCACTTCTCAGCTCAGAAAGCCACATCCTTTTAAAGCATTCTATTGCACAATAAAATTGCAAAGCTGGTTCAATTTCCAGTACTTTTAATAAACTCACAGAGCCCTAGGTGTCACTAGTTTGTCTCAGATCCCTTCTTCTGGCACAACATGAGCTGGGTCTACTGGGAATAGACTGGGCCAGTTGTAGTTGATGATCCTGTGCAAAGGCAGCAGGCAGCTAAGGAAGAGACACTGGCCTGCATCCAGTTGATTTCCTCATGGTTTCCTTATTTCAATCCCTCCCTCCCCTATTTCCTTCCCTCTACAGGGGCGAGCACTGTTGAGGAGTGGATGCTGGTGGGGCAAGTGCAAACACACAAGGCCAAGTGCAGGACCCAGCACTTGGCCTTGTTGAATCTCATATAATTGGCCTCAGCCCACTGTTGTCTCTGAAGAGTCCTACCCTCAAGCAGATCAACACTCCTGCTCAACTTGGTGTCACCTGCAAACTTACCAAGGATGCGCTTGATCCCCTCCCTTAAGGTATTTATAAGACACATAGCCATGGCACTTAGGGACATAGTTTAGTGCTGGACTTGGCAGTGTTAGGTTTACAGCTGCACTTGATCTTAAAGGTCCTTTCCAGCCTAAATGATTCTGTTATTATCTAGATATCCTCAGCTAAAACTCTCAGCACTTCAGTTCCTCTGACATTATTTTAGGTAAGTTGTTCATATTGTGTAGCGATGGTTACCCACATTTTATGCCTTTATTTTCACCACAACAAGAAGTGCACACTGTCTTCAGAAAGACAAGCATTCTGCTCTGTATTTAGTAGCACTCAAAGCACAAAACATTGATGTATCCCTCCTAAAGCATTATAACAATAATAAGTACATTTACCTATCTATTGACCTACTTTTCTCTCCTACAGAGAGAATAAAGTCTTAACTAATGCTTATCCATCATTTCCACTACACAGTTAGCAGAGACAGCTTTGACTGTACATAAAACCATCACAGAAATTATCTCATAACTAGGGAAGAAAAAATAATTAACAATCCTGCAATAAAAATCAACAAAAAGATCCCTAATGAGTACATCTTTCAGAACATCACTGATGTGCCCAAAATATCCTCCCTTTCCCCCACACTTCTCATTCAAGAAAATACTCACTCTGAATTGAAATCTAATTGTGTTCTGCTATAGAACCATAGATTCAGACCAACTAACTGGTACTAAACGATAAGAGGAGAAGAAGAAGAAAGAAAGAAAAAAAAAAAAAAAAAAAAAAAAAAAAAAAAAAAAAGTAAACCCTCTTCATTAAACAGCCACACTCTTAGACTACATTTCAGCAAGATAACCCTTGCCCACTGCAAGGAAGACACTTAAATACATAGCAGTTTCTGGGTCACACCCTTAAACCAAAAGCTGACTGGGCACAGCAAGTGGTTTTTACTTCAGTCACTTTTCAGCTGTTTTCAATCACTTTGTTTTGCTTTAAAGCATCACCAACTGTGCCCCAGGAGCCCTGATTTAGCTCTACGTGCCCTACGGAGGTCGATGTCAATGGCTGTTCTTGAGGCAAGTGAAGCACCTGGCCCAGGTGAAGCCATTTTAAATTCCTCTGGGATTTGCATCTAGGAGAATTGCCAGGGAATGTTAACAGATGGTCCTGAAATGGCCCTTTCTACTGGTCAGATGGGAAATTAATTCTTGGCACTGTGATATTTTCTATCATGTATAGTCTGCTTTGAAGATGTTGTACACATGCCAAAGGAATTCTGACATCCACTCTCCCTTGTCATCTTTTAAAAGGTTGCTAAACCTTTCAAATGCTAAACCTGATGTGAAAGCACTAAATGTTCACTCTCTAGTGAGGCACAAGGTATTTTACAAAACTGATCTATCTGACATTTTGACTTAAATTTGCTCCTGAGCAACAGATGTGGCGGCCCCACTGAGCTCCCTCTATGTGCTGCCCTGTGCTTGAGCCAGCCCCAAGCCCCGAGTCCTGGTGGCTAAATCCCTGGAACTGGGGTGTCCTCAAGACCCAACAGCTCTACCATCTTGGTGAAGCAAGTATGGGGACCATTCCAGGAAAGCATACCTGACTGTTGCATCCTGCCATATGTCCTGAGACTTCACTGCCCTATAGATGCCCTAACACACTACAGGGGTTATGTTTTGCCTTTGTGGATGCACTGGCCAAGTGATTCTTCCAGCTCTCCAGCTCAGGTTTTTGATCCAAACCAGCTTCTGCGATGTTATCTACAGTGTCCCTGTGGTAAGGTTTTTTCACTGACTGAACCTCTCATTAATTGCTCTTATTAAAAAATTACCCTGCGGTGTGTCTTGAAACAGATTATTAATTAAAACCAACAATGGCTGAATAAACGTAGTTCAAACATTCCTCCCAGTACAGAGTGACAGGTCTTCCCCTAGAGCTGGCACTGCTGTACAACAAGCTGATATGATGCAAGAAAACCCCAAAGATTTACACTAAACTGTGGTATGCTGCAATTCATTCCTGTGAGCTGTTACACAGAACTGAGACATCTTTACAGCTTTAAAAGGTGTCTCTCAGGGATTATACCTCTCTGACTCACACACAAGAGTGTCAGCTGAATATGGCCAGGGAACAAGTTAGTTTCACTAACAGAGGAGAAGTGTTCATGCTGCTCTTAGGTAATATCCATATCCATCACACGACAACTAGTTGCAACAGTAAAAGACCATTTAACAATCACAGTCTCCAAATTCACTTTTCTGGAGGGGCTAGAGATGACTTTTAACACACCACACAATCTGTGTGACTGTTTTTCAGTTACTCCTTTCAATGGTGTTGTTTTCCTGGCTGTATGTATCTCTGCTTTATAGTCATTGGTGGCTGATTACTTTTTCACATGGATCATTCTTCCGGCTACAGATATATGTCCTAAATGTACCAACATGCAGTCCTTGCACCCAGCACAGCAGCAGCCTTCACTGGGCTCACTAAGCATTTGTGTTACACAAAGGAAGTAAACCAGATTCCTTTCTCTCCATTTCAAGCTAGTGTTGAAATTGCTGATGATGAATCCAAAGTGATCTCTGACTGCTGTGATATATATGCTGTCATTTAACCACTAGGTCCAACCTGTCACCCAGCCTCAGTAACAATTTCACCTCATCTGACCCCCAAAAGTCCTGCCTTATTTTGGAACTCAGTTCCTCCAGCCCCACTCCTGCTCTGTCTGCAATTCCTCAAACCCCAGCATCCCAGGCTTACAATGTGGAGGATAGAGGGGACAAAAAAAAATATTCCCTACCCCTATTTTTCCCAACCTGAGTGAACATCAGATTCAGGTTCCTTGGTTCAGCAGCCTTGACATCTTTGAGAGAAAGGAAGAAGAGTTGTCCCAAGCACAGAGAAACTCAAGGCAAAGATATGATCCAACCTGCGCTATAATGAGCTGCTCGGGATTTTTCCTGCTCCTTTGCTCTTCCCCCTTTTTGTCAGAGAGGTGTCAGCTCTGAGGGCAGTGAGGCCATGCCCAGCCTGGCCAAAGGTGGCAACCAGGATAAGCAGATTTCTTCAGAACACATTAGACCTCTTTCTTTTAGTTTCTTTCAGCTTCCAGCACACGAGCCTATAATGTGAGCCACTGTGCTGCCATTCACATCAGAAACGCTCCTTGTGTCACACCTGTCCTCCAGCACAGGCCAAAGGATGCTCTGCACTTAGCAGGTTGGAGTAGCCATGTGCTTCCTGCTCTGCTGGTGAGTGTTCAAGACTATGTTCCAGCACAGTCTTTAAGGAAGACAGAGAAACTACACTGATAGGTACCTTTAAGAATATCTTTTCAGGCAATATAACAGTTGGAAGCAACAAGCAAGGGTCAATGCCATATGTTTGTATTACATGGCAATGCCAGAGCTAGCCTTCTGCTGGCAACCATTTGAGATCCAGTGCCTGAGGACTTTGCATTAGTCAGTTTAAACAGAGCTTAATGCTACCCTAATACACATGTGCACCAGTTTTCCTAATGTCAATTATGGTTGCATGTTGCCTAAACAAGGGCAGCATTTGGTGCATAAATTGTTTGCATGTCCTGTAATTTATGCTTTGTGCATTGTGTAAAAAAATCCAATCTATCAACTGTGGTGTTGGTTGCAAAATATCTTCTGTAATGACTCTGGTTGTTTATGCTATGTTAATGGCTTCTTAGACCTTGAGCCGTATAAAAAGATTGATACACCCCAAAAGTGTAAATGGCAATTAAGGTATTTCATCAGATGCTGAGTAAGACGGGATGTTTGTGAGACTGTAATGGTAGCCTCCGCTTTGCTTCACCATCTTGTTGAAACACTTGGATCTCAGTTGTTAGTGGAAACCAGCTTAGGGACAGCTCAATGGAAATCAGTATAATTACTATCCAATATGTAAAGTAAACACTCGTCTCTTTTGTATGAATCATGTGCTTCCTTTGTAGAAGAATTGCAATAAAAGGACTAAGATCTACAGAGTATTCACTGTGAAAATATCATGAGTGGCTTTACACATACAGCCTCATGCCTTTGGCATGTGACAACACCAGGATTGGCCATCAGCTAGAGAAAAAAAAAAACATCCAAATGCAGATAAAGCAATTGCAAGGAAGCACAGCCTATTGATATTATGCAATTGAAGTGTGGCATTCCCCGGTATGTGTGTAGACTATGTCCTCCCTCCCTTATGCAGCTCTTGAAATAGTGGACTTTTGCTCAGTACTACCCACTATTTATTTTTAACTGACCAGATCAGAGCCCTTTCTATTGTGTGTTGGTTAAGCTGTTGCCAATAGTACCACACTGGTCTGCACCCTCAAATAGTTTGCTGTAAATCAGAGAACAGCCTTTCGTAATGGCATGACCAATGACAGTCTTGAGGACCTGACTGGGTGCTAAGCACTAAATGGTAAGCTGGAGAAAGAGGTGATGAAGCATTCTGCATTTCTGACCGATGAGAACCCTTCACAGTGGTAGGCTTGGTGCAGTTAAATGCAGCGTTACCAAGAATTTGAAAGTGAAGGAAGTGAACATAAACTTAAACAGAGGGTAAAAAAACACCAGAAGGAGCCATGGACAATGCGGTTAAGCTGCAAGCAAAAGACTGAGACCAGTGCAGGAGCAACTAGGCAATTAGCTGAAGCATTATTTAGAACAATTTGAAGGCTTCTGATCAGTGCAACACTTCAAGACATACTTGCTGTTCAATACCTACAGGCATTGCTGAACTTTGCCCAAGGTAGCTCTGCAAAGGATTTGGAAATGGAGAGAGGGATGGCAAAACCTGTGGGTGTTTCCTGGATGCGCTGTCGTTTCTGACGGGCACTGAGTCATGGAGGGTGATGGCACATAGAGTTACGGTATTTCTGCATGGGTGTAAGAAGCTGTTAGCATTAAATCATGGACTTAGGGTGCCAACTGCTTATCGCATTTTTAGAAGATGACAGTTTACACTGTAGTGCACAAATATTTGTGTTGTAAGAAATACTTCTGCTGTCTGCATATCACTATAATATGGGGTATCTGGGAATGACAGTTGCATTTGGAGCTGGTTCCTCAGCTACTGTTGAACTAGTAGGAAGTCTAATGGCCTTATAAATTAATCTTTAAGGTATTTAATAAGTACTTTTTATTTCTCTCTGTCTGTTTAGTTTTAAGCTCCATAGGCCATGTGTGATTAAAAAAGGAGTAGGATGGATATTTTTGCCCAGTTATAAGCTAGACATTATTCAGGTGATGGGGTATAAGAAGCATTATGGAAACACTGTTTACCATCTTTCACGGAGAAGGGAGAATATAAGCCTAGAACAGCGATATAGATCATTTGTTATAACTCATCATGTAACATGCTGTTACAACAGCCCTGGCTTTGCTCTTCCATGCTTACCCTCATTGAGAACAGTCTGCAGAACCCTGCCAGAAAATATTTTGACCCACACAATAACATTCAGCAATTATTTTTATTTCTCTCCTTATGAAAAAATCTCATTGACGTGAAAACTTTGGGGACACATGCTTCCGGTGGTTTTCTCTCGTGCTTGATGCTAACTTCATTTCTTGTACAATGCATCGGCTCAGACTAGAAGTTGTCTGCATACTTATTTTTCTTCAATCTCCCATGATACGTACATAAAAAGATATTATGGGAAGACCTTATTTTTTTTAAAACTTCTTTTTATTTTTACATTCAATGCACGAGGACAGAAAAGATGAATATTCATGACAAAATATGAAGCCGTATACTGTCCTCACAACAGTTAAAAGATACAGTGCTTAAGAGTTTAAAAAAGTATTTTAGAAACCTTGTATTTCCAAAATTCCTCATTACGGAAAATTCAAATCTTTTAGAAAACCAGTGTTCAAGATCCTTGTGCATTAAGCCATATTATGAAAGTACATAGGTGCTTTTCATCTTTACTTTAAGAAATCTGTCTCTGCATTGCTAACAATCTTCATGTAACCTATTGGTGGAGCCAACAGCCTCCATAATACGCAGCATACACAGTTGCAAACAATTTGAAAAGTTATATTACAAAATATACAGTAGTTCCTTTTTACAGTTTTATAGATAAACATTGCATAGTTTTCAAGTATGTAATATATAACACAATCATGAGCCTTTTTCTTTATAACTTACGAAAAATTCTGTACACTCAAATAATTATAAATAAAGCGTAAATATCTTTTGGTAAGAGTAGGGGGAAAAATACATCAGGACATGTTGTGCTGTCAAGCGTTAAACAGAAATGTTTGTCCGAATCTGCCTAAAACAATGGCACAATATGGCCTGGAGCAAAGGAGAAAGGAGAGTAAGAACTGAATAGATCATAGGGGAAATGTTTCAATGTGGAACCATAAAGTACTGATATGTCTGACTATTAATTATTACCCTGATCCTTTTATAAGAACTGCTTTCCCACAGTTATTATTACCGTGCTTGATGGCTTTACTTTAAGATGAAAAATAAGGTGCTCATTGTTTAAGAAGTGAGTAAAAGTAGATTAAAGTGTTTCCTGTTTCCATGGGTGGTCATTGGAAACCTGAGTTAACTTGGAAAGAATTATGGATATTTTTCTCATATTTCTCCCAAAGAAAAAGAACATGGGAAATGCACACTGAGATTTGAAAAAACAGATTCTGAAAGCATCCAGAATTGTGAAAATAAAATGAAGAAGAATTACAGAAGATATCAAAATTCCACTTTAAAAATGAGACGTTGACAAAATTCTGTTTCAACTACACAAAGGACAAGAAAAATAATTTTTACAGGAATAGTTTGCCATAATTCTACTGTCATCTGCTAAACCCCAGAACAGCAAAATTATACCAAAATTAGGTGCTTTTGGAAATTCTCTCAGATTCTAAGCATTTTGTCACTGGCTGACAATTAGAGAATCAGTTGGAATCTCGGTGTGAATGCAATTTACAAACATATTTTCAGCAACATAGTTTCCCAGTCACTTCTAAAATGTACATGTTTATCAGATCGACAAATTCAACCACCTGAATTCCAGAGGTCTGCAGAAAACAAACAACTATTCAGAAGTAAACGTGTTCTAGCAGCACTGAGTGGCTACGTTAAACTAAGGGTCTTCTCAGCATTTCTATTACAAATTCAGTCTACAAGACAGCCATGCAAACTGGCTTTAAACTGGCCTACACTCAGCCACCTGATTTTTTTTAATGTTACTGGTTGGATTTCAGATAGTATCTCCTACTCACTGATATCTAAGCTGTTGAAGGCCAGCAGAAGTATTCAGTGCATCTTTGAAATGCTCTTTTTCTGACATTGAAATTGTACCTTTTGTCAGCCCATGATTTAGAGCAGCTTCACGAGGATTTACTAAAACATCAGTAATGGTGCGATTTGAGCACAAGGAGCTTCCCATCAAGTGCTACACTACCTATGGATTGACTGCGCACGGTAGTGACTGTACTAATGGATTTTATTTGGGATTTGGATTGCTACAATTGCCAGTAAAAATCACATTTCTAAGAGGGTGGTTCAGAGCACAACATGATGGTGCAGAGTGAACGCTCTTTTCTCTCCAGCAAATATCACCTTGTGACCCATGTTAGTCATAATCTGCTCTCCAGGTTCCCTCTTTTGTAGCTCTAGAGGCAGTCTCCACCACTGCTCTGAAAAGTCATTTTGTGGCTAAGCCAAATGGAGCCGCAGTTGCATACCGGTCTCCTAGAATCATCCCAGGCCTAGGTAGCTGTATCCTCCCTTACACTGGCCACTTGTCCTCCCTCCTGCACCGTTCCTCTGATTGTAGGGTTACATGGTGAACAGGATTGGAGGGGACCATCTAGAGAGAGGACTGGCCACACAACCACATCCTGAGTCCATCAAGCCCTTTGGTAGCCACCCAGTGTCTCCAAACCCAGTGTTTAACCTTCAGCAGGCAGAGGGATCAGCAATTAACTTTTATGGCCTTTAGCTTGAGATAGTAAAAGATTACAGCTCCTGTCCTCAGTGTTAAAGGAGACAGAAAGGGTTCAAAACAGGCTTATGCACACCCTTATGCCAGAGTAGGAATCCCAAAGCTTGTGAAAGGATGTTCCAGCATTTCATTTTCCTTCACGCACATAGAGTAGTTTTGTCCATACTGGGAAAGCTAACAGTTTCCATTCTGACCACTGCAAAAAGGCCAGTGAGAACATTGGGATCCTCTTTTCTTTTTTTTTTTCTTTTTCTCCCCTTTCCCATTTCCAGAGCTTTTTAGGTATTCTAAAGTAACTTCCGCTGAATAAGCCAGTAGGTCAGAAAAGCTGTTCTACAAGTGCACTATTTGTTTCCTTGGGTTTTAATTAAGATTGAATTGATCGCCACTCCTTTCATTCCTCTCTTCGTGGGACTACATCAGGATTTCTTTTGTTTGCTACTGATAGCATTGGATGAAGGTACCACATAGTAGATCCTCTGTAAGCAAATCTGTCATTAGCTTTTCAAAAGATCATAGATTTTCTAGGGACTCTGTCAAGCTTGTCTGACTCCATTCCTTGATGAGTGATATATCACTGGCTGCAGGAATCTAACAAAATGTTCACTCTGTCCTCAGTGCATTGTTGAAGGTGGTTTTCAAGAGCCTGACTGTCCTACGCTCTATCACTGTTAATATGAGTTGGTCCTCTACTATAAGGCCGTGTTGTTTGTGCCTGTTTTTTCAACACAAGCCGCAGCTGGTGCCCTTCTTCCACCTCTTTCTTCATCAGCCATCGCAATGGTGTTTTCATAAACCTCCATAGTTTTTAGTTGCTTGTCTTTGGCATCCTCCTGTTCTGCACCGACTTTGCAGCACTTGCAGAAGCCACAGCAGTGTTTCCCACAAAAGCCAAGTGAAGACATAATTATATTGTCCCAAGGCTCTAGGGAGTGCATCCAGATAGGTAGGAAATCCCAGTTTTGGAGCTTCTCAGGCAGTGAATGTGGTCGCCGCTTCTGCATGACATTAATTACAACCACAGCAATAAAAAGAGCAAATAGGGGAAGGCAAACACCCAAAAGAACTGGCCACCCTGCCAGTGACAGACCAAATACAAACAGAGGCAAAAGAAAGAAGCAGACGAGAAGATAAAATATAGCAAACCATCTGTACTTGGCTGTTATGTTTCCCAAGGTCTTGCACATGCGGATTGGCAGCCGGGTAAAAGGTAGAGGGTAAAACAGAATAATCCCAGAGATATTGAAGAAAAAGTGGCACAAGGCAATCTGAAAACAAAAACATTTGAGAAGCTCTTTAGCTAAAATGTCTTTAAATGCTCCTACCCACGGGATAATAACTTCCAGTGACACTAAGACCCCATAGTTTCCCTTCCCTTGCTCCCCACTGTTTTTTCTTGGTTTTTGTGTTATTTCACTTAAAGGCCTTTCCTAGCATGAAGCAAGGACTTTGTAATGCCTCACACACTGTAAAGATCGCTGCCTACAAGCAAGGGACAGCATTTGGATGCAAGACATGCCTAGAGGGGATGGCATAGCTCCCCATAGGTGGAGAAGTCTTAAAATGCATCTTTCAACTGCAAGAAATAAAGCTGACAAACCAAACAGCTATCAGGAAACAGACCTGGTGTTAGTAAGGCACGAGAACTGTTTAGTATTGGGTTCTGCATCCATAAGTTTTCAATGAAAAGATGGGAAGTGTAAATTAGATATTGCTATTAAGAAATTGTTAATGGTACAAACCTGATTTCATAAAAATTAGCAAAAAGTTTATAAGGCACTGAAGAGATTCCTGTAATGTGACTTTGTCTGGGTCTTTCATAATCATTTCATTCACATAC
This sequence comes from Ceryle rudis, assembly GCA_033439905.1. Taxonomy (NCBI): domain Eukaryota; kingdom Metazoa; phylum Chordata; class Aves; order Coraciiformes; family Cerylidae; genus Ceryle; species Ceryle rudis. Next base: position 55,004 of record JAAGNO010008660.1, read on the forward strand.
TTCAAAATTGGGTTTTTTTAAAGATAAATGTGAAGAGACACCTTCTTGCTAAAGCTTTCAGAAGCTGCTTAAACAGAATAAGCATATACCAAACAAAACAGTACAGTCCCTGCTCACCTTATCTTATTTTCATTCTGTAACTGTTATCAGACTACAGTAAGTATGAAAGTACATGGGTTTATTTTTAAAGTACATTATAAAACCAAGTTATCATGAAATCTGAGCTTAGCCAAGATAGTATCTTCTCATGATTATGCCTGTTCTATCACACCTGAGGACAATAAAATGACTTCTGTAATTTTCTTGATTTATTGTGGCTAGTAAAAAACATTCATCCTATTCACAAAGGAAACGTTGTTATCTTTTCACTCTTTGATGTAAAGGGTTCATTCAAATGTTATCGGCTACCTGGAATATTCTTTACTGAGTGGTAAGGGGAAACCCAAAGCCAGGCTGTCTATTTTTCATGTAATTGGAGGCAACAAGGAATTAATAAAACCCACTCAGACTAGATTTACAATGAGAAGATAGATGCCATAGTGCACACTGCAACCTCAGGTAGGTAGACAGCTTGCCATCTTAAGGGTTGTGCCCCTTTCACTTAGGTTACAGGAGGCCCCGTACACTGTATGAACTGAGTTAGGGTCCTGAGGAAGGAACTTACCAAAATTAGTAACCCTCATAGGGGACAACATAAGAGGATCATCAGTAATGTGAACACTGAATTCCAAGCTGCAGAGACTCCACATTCAGCAGTCAGGGGCCCATACTATCTCAGTTCTGAACTAATTCAATCAACACAACTTATGAAAGCAAGATTTTACTATATATTGACATTCTGGGAATGTCAATACAAACTTTTTGCTCTAGCAGTTGAAATGAATGAGCTGTCATTTATAGCACACCCAAAATCAAGCTCGACATCTGTGGCATATTTGCACCAGAGTCCATTTTGCCAGAATTTTTTTATAAAACTTGCAACTTCTAAATGAAGTCAAGGAAACATTGGTTTACACTGACCTGTAATGAGTATTTTAATGTACTCCCCGGACTTGCTAAAGCTGCAAGTATAGCTGTTGTGGTTGTGCCAATGTTAGCTCCTAAGGTAAGGGGATACGAGCGCTCAATGCTTATAACACCAATGCCTAGGAGAAAACAAACAGGACTGAGTGGTTTCAGAATGATGGAGAAGATAAAGCATGGGGAAAAAGAATGCAGTATTGACAACTTACCAACAAGGGGTGTAATAGCAGATGTGAAAACAGAACTACTTTGAACAACAAAGGTCATACCAGCCCCTGCGAGCATAGCCAGGTATCCAGCTAGCCAAGTAAAAGGAAATGGGAAATCTGAAAAAATAGAGGGAAAAAATTGTCTTTAGCATAACAGAATGCTCTATCTATCGGTAACACAGCAGTGAAATGAAAACTAAGCATTTCAAATGGAGGTATATTGTTTGCATATGGTCTGTCAAATGACAGTTTTGGGTCAGAGTCAGTTTTACTACTCTAGTTTACACTGTTGACTGTACTCCCTCTCCAGCCTTCCACCAGTGACCTAGGGTAGCATTTATGTTGTAATACAATTAGGTACCAAAAATATTTCTTCTGAGATCAACACAAAATCTTCTAGGTGTCTTAGGTGCCTTGGTTTCAGCTACCAGGCACCTGCTGCATGGATTGGATCTTCAGAAAGCTCTGAAGACCATTCTGAGAAAATAATATTGTTTGTTCTAAATAGTTTTAAGCAGCTCACCTCCTAAAAATTCACTTGTTAAATCTTGTAAAGATTAGAGAAACTAGGCACAATGGTCCCCTGTAGTCTTCAGACTTGAGTGAGTCAAGTGAGGACTTAATCAATCCAGAAGACACAGAGGAACCCAAAGTAGATCACAAATGAACAGTAACTGGCAGCTGATTACTTTCCACCCCTTGTTTTTGATTTGGGAAGTATTCTTTGCTCAGGAGAAGAGAAGTCAGCCTGAGGATCACTTTGTTGCCTTCCCCATTTCTGAGAACCCTCTTTTCAACCACAACCAGGATGTACCAGGAAGGTTTTAACCTTTCCATTTGAGGGAGGATGGAGAAAAAGCAGCCAAGTGAAAAAACAAACAAACAAACAAAAACCCCACAAACCACCAACAACCAAACCACATTTGCACTCTATGGAGCCAGGCTGAAAACACCTGGAGAACAGAGGGAAAGACAGAAAGTACCACTATTCAGGGCTGCCTTATCCAACTGAAGAGAGGGTTAAGGTGAAACAGGGCAAGCAAAGGGAATTAGATCATTAATCACTACAAACTTTTTTCAGCTCACTTTAGAAAAACATGCAGGCTCTGTGCCAGAGCAGGCAATCACGATCTCAGCACTTCAGCGCTATCTTTTGAGGATGGGAACATTACATTTTGAACAGCTAATGATTATACATCAAGAAACAGAGCCTGGACTTTGGTCTACGTTGCCCTTAATCTGATGCAGTTCTCAAGCAAGCTGTTCACTAATTATTTTTTTTAAAGAAAGAAAATAACACACTTAGGAGAAAAATGCTGGGGATGGTGTGATTTTGGTTTAATACTGTTTTCTTTAAACTGTTCTATAATACCTGCCAGAATGGGAGATATCAATAAATGTGCTCAGTGTCCTTGTCATTCCTGAAAACAATCTTCAGGAAAAGCAGATAATTACCAGTGTTGATTGTCTTCTTGATAACGCTCGCCACTTGTCCTTTAAGAACAGAGTTCAATAGCTTAACGATCATCACTAAACAGGAGCACAGGACAAGCAGGGACAAAGCCAGAAGGATGAGACCAATGGCAAGATCAGGCAGGTTTGCGTCTGCAAAGAGATGCTGGCCTGAAAAAGAAAACAAAAATGAATTAGCTGAGCCACATTTTTGCTTCTGATCCCAAGCCCAGCTCTGGTTTTCATACATGCCTCTAAGAAAATGGGACCAAAGCATACACAGCTTGAGCAGGTGAAACAGTGAAAATACCACCTCTATGGCTCTGCAAAAACCATGGCTGAGAGTGGCTCTTGCAGGGACAAGCTTATAAAATACACAATGGGCACCTTTGCAGGACAGGCAGGAACTGGGTGACCATGTGCAAGGGAGAGGGATACGATGGCATGAGCAAACTTTGGTGTGCTCCGAGCTGGATGGTGGGTCGGCTCTTCCCAGAGGTGGCTGCATGCCTGCGAAGGACTGTTTAAAGTCCTGAAGGGCATGCATAGGGATGGAGATATCCAAGCAACCATTACAGCAAAGTAACTGTAGCTCCGAGTCACCTGAACAGTATGAGTGACATGATACTGAAGACCTCAAGTACTGATATCAGGGAGCATGAAAAGAGATCCATCTGCAGCCAGATACCATGATGGTGCTGGTAACTCCAGCTGTGCAGCTATAATAGAGCATGGGCTGCTCTGACTGCACCTGCAGCAGTATTTTGTGTCCATATATAGGTAAGTGCTTCTTGGTAAACCTCTGCAGTGGTCTGTTAGCACCATTAGAATGCTATATGCATTTGTAAAGTTATTACTGAAGGAGAACTAGTTCTACTGCTTACATTTACTGATATATTCGGTTTCTGTTATATTCTTGATGGTCCATGTTGTGTTTCCATCAATCCAGCAAAGGTCAGAAGATGTGCAGTTTTCTGAAGGTGGAATTGTGACATTCTGCAGTGTCTAAAGATTGCCAGGTAAAGCAGATTAGTTCAGTCACCTAGAACCCTTCATTAAGAGCTCATGGAAGGTTCTAGATTTTAACTACAATCAAGCATCCATCAACTAAAGGCAAATGTGAAAGCTGGAGTGTAAGATGGCACCACATTAATGACATGACAAAGTTTTTTGCATCCTTAAAATAAATGGTTGTGCTATTACACAAGTCAATCAGTATAACTTTTAAATATTAAAATATCCCCCAAACCTTCTACATTGTAATAACCACAGTGCCAAGTCATCAGTAACTAAGAACCTTAACTCCCAATGTCAGGGTTTGTGGAATCAAGTTCGTGTCTGGCTGCAGCTGGGGGATGGTAGGATTTCTTTTCCAGCCAGTGCCACAGCTTCCTTGGGTCAAAAAAACCCCTCTTCACTGGCATCTTAACTGCAATTAATGATCTGGTGAGTACTACACAGGAGTGTAATTCATACTACACTAGTGCAACCTCCGCTCCTGAATGAGCACAAGCTGCTCATGCCACCTTTCTGCACCTCAGTTTCCCTGCCTGTAGAAATAGAAGGTGCTGCTACTACTTTCCTTATTAAAGCTCAAATGTTATCTAACAGCTAATTGCTAGCACTATGATTAGCAATAATATTACTGAGCTGAACCTGAATTTTGATTTATACCACAATAAAACCTTTCTTATAAGACCTTCTAAGACATATTGCATTCTGTCACCAGGTCCATAAGTCCTTATGCGGATTAAGGAAGAGTTTGCTGACTGAACTGTACTTCCCCAGAAGAGCAGCTAACAGCCAAATGGACTCTGAACCACACTGCTGAACAGGAGGTAGTTTTAAGTTGTGTTTGTGTGATTCTTTTTTGCAGAAACATGGGAAGAGAAATCACATGTTCTTGCTGGGCACTGCCTGCAGACACCTGCACTTGCATCCCCCCTTCAGCTGATGGAAATGGGCAAAGCCAGGGGTGGATCCAGTGCCCTCACATCTTCAGGGAGTGCCTGGTCTCCAGCCTTGCAACCACATCAGCTTTACAAACACAACACAATGTTGTTTCTTGCCTTCCTGGGTTTTTTTTTTTCAGACATTTGAGTTTCAAAGCAGCTGCATTAGGTCAAAATGTTTATCCTTATGTTTTGCTTTAAACGTATGTGGCTTGCATCTATTTATCCCTGTCCTAAGTCTGTTTAATCATTTTTGCCAGAAAAGAGTTTAATCCACTAGGAATGGAAATAATTTAAATGACCTTCGTGTTCCCCCACCAACTTCAAGTTGTTTCACATGGTTTTGTAATTTGACTATATGCTTGGGCAGCAGTTACACAGCCAAAATAGAGACAAACACAGAAAAAATTGCGTATAAGAAAATGTGACCCCTCAGCCTACACTTTCCGTGTAGTTGCTTGGAGTGGGGGGGACTGTAGGACTCAAGGGCTCAGACCTCACTGAGAGTTGGGCTGCACATGCCCAGGCAGGGCAGCAAAGGTGTAGCCATGGAGGCTGGGGGCCTGGAGCAGCACAGCTGCCTTAGCATACTACCTGCCAAGAGATGAAATACCCAGCCCCTCAGCAGCGTAACCTGAGCAGAGCTTCACATTAGCACGGTTCCGCTCCTGGCACTATCTCCCTAGCCAGCATTTCACAGGCCATCCAGACTGTCATTCAACTGGAGCTGGGCTCCTCTAAAAACCCAAGCACTTAATTTTAACCTCCACTGTGTGTCCTTATGTGTCTTCTTCCTCAGGACTTCAGGAATTACATTTCTATACATACCAACAAGTAGAATAGTCTAATTAGAGATCCAGGGGATATTTAATGCTCTAATTGTTAGTTAGCTGAACAACGCAAACCACTCAGCTCCACAGTTTCCCAAAACAGTCACTGGTGTTGATCTGGGCAAGATATTCCTTCAAGATGCAGTGTTACTTGGGTGAAGAACAACAGGACACAGCCCCACAGAGCCTTTCTCTGAGGGCAGTTTTCCAAGAAAGCTGCAAATAACCAGCTGCCACCAGATCACCCAAACACACATAAGACTGTAGTTGGTTAGATTAATAGATAAGTGGTGAGTAAAAATATATTTTCTTTGGCCTATATTGCAGATTTTTTCCACTTCCAGGGAGTTGGTTGAAGTATGAGAGTTTAAAGGCTCTTGGATATGAAAGGAGGGAAAGGCTTGGCTCCAAACCACCAGTTCTGATAATCAAGGGCCTGTATGGTGCCAAAAGCAACAAGGTCAAGCTCACCACTTGTATGACATACTTTGTTTATGTAGAGCAAAAACCACATTAAATTGTTTTCATTCTTTTTCTGCTAAAAAAAAAAAAAAAAGCTCAGTTAAAAATCTAATTTCACAATGCTAGGACAAGGAGTGCCAGCTACAGATCAATAACACATTTCCTGAGGAACCTGACAATAAATTTAGCATGATACTCACCACATTGGTTTCAGTTTCACACCAAATCTTTACCAGGCTTTTGTTTTTTGCTGATTCATCATTTGTAGCAATTGCATTTATTACTGATTTATCAAGCTTAAAAAAAAAAATCATAACAAAGCATTATTAGAGCTTGCATCACACACTTCACCTCTACTCAAATAACTCTCTTCAGATGCTCAGTCATGTGAAGTCTGCATGACTGTCTCTAAAGCTGGAGGAAACCAACAGGTAGGAGGGGGCTTACTTCCAGAAAAAGGTAAACCTCTACATGCACAAACACGGTATCTCATTCTCCCCAAATCATCCAACACCTCACCCTTTCTGTTTAAGTAACCATGACGACACAACTGCCTAAATGCATTTACTGTCATTTTATGAGCTGTGCACTTGCCCTGTGGCCTTCAGCTGTCCTTCTAGATGTGCGTATATTTCCCATCCTTTCAGTGCCATATCTTCAGGCCCCATGCAGAAGTTCTGGATGTGTTAAGTTCTCTCAGCTAGTACTATCTGCCAATGTCTAGGCAACAGGCTGCTATCCTATCCCTCCCACATGGCTGTATTTGTCCTCACCTGCCTTCCCAGTCCTCCTAGCTAGGTCTAGCGTCATTAAGGTGAAATGTGAGGGAAATAGGAACAGGAAATATATAGCTGGGGCTTTATGAAATGTGAATAAAACCAAGAATTAATCTGCTATTGAGCTTTACTCTGAGAACACAGAGAAGTGAGTGGGAGTCCCCTAAATTCAGAGCATTTTGATTAGTTGTGACTGAGGCAAGTAAGCAGCTTCCTTGAAGAGAGAAAGAGCTTACCTCAATGATGAGCTTTGTAAAGGGGTCTGTGATAACTTTTAATAGCTCAGGGGCATCCTCACCACTTTCAAGATGAAAGGACTCAACTATAACACTGGTGAGATGGTAAAGATAGCCAGAAACAACTTCAATAGGCAACAGCGCAAACACAGCAAGCCAGTTAAAGAAATCATGGATTGTTGCCCCAGCAAAGGCCCTGCAAGAACAAATTAAGAAACAGAGCTGCTTTTAGTTAAACAACACATTCACAACATCAAATAAACATGAAATAATACAAGTGGGGATGAAGCTCATTTGAAGATGGGAATCATGTAATTTCTGAGGTCACAGGAGATGGCTATTTTGCTGTAGAGCGCTAAGTTGTCTCCACACTGTTGGCTGAGTGAAAGAGACAGTCAGATGAGTGAAACAAGACAAACTAGAAGAGACAAAAGCAATCCATGACACTGCCAAGAGTATTTGTCTGAAGAAAGAAGAAGCTGTAGAGTGTATATTTGCTTTGCCTCTCACCCATTTTTTGGTACGTTTTTAATCCTCAGCCAGGCATTGCCTCTGGGACCTGTTCTCCATGAGTCACAGGGGAAGATGGCTCTCTGCAGCCCTCTCACATGTCCTTGCAAACTGCTGGTATACAGCTCCCTTCTAGCATCTCCTCCACAGCCTGAGGAGCCACAGCTCTTTCCCCAGAGACTTTGGCTAAGTGTATTTCCTATGGCTGGTATGCCACAAATGACAAGGTACCACCGTCTCATATGCCTTCCAATTTTACTGCCCATCACCAGTAAGCCATGAGCTCTCTCAGTGATAATGTCAAGTGTCAATCTGAAAGTTGTCACTGTACATATTTGACAGACGGGTTACTTAATTTCTCTACAGTTTTCAGCTCTTGTTTATTTTACACTAGTTTACTTTAGTTTACTAGCTTAAACTTAAAAAACCTTCAACATTGAAGTCTCTTAAGGAGAGTTGACCAAAAGTACCTGTAATATTCATTTCTTGTACAGCCCTCCTGTAACTAAGAGATAATCAAAGGTTGCTGGTGTAGTGAAAATTTACATCGAAAATTTATCATTGTGCAAGATCTAATTAAAAAGGATTCTTACAAAACCACAAAACTTTCAGAGGAAACCAATATATACTTTTCTTTGAGTATATGAAGCCATATATCTAGAAAGGATTATAGTTTGGCCATGGCCATGTTTGTGACTTTCTTGACTAGACATTCAAACTTTGGTCAATAGAAAGTTTGAATGGCTGTGGTAGTTATAGGGAATATAGAAGAAAACCTTCAAAGAGGGAAGAAAAACAACTTTTCAGAGCTAATGTTTATGTACAATACCTTCTAAATTCATTCCTGTCCCCAGCTTGCATGAGTGCCACAATCGTGTTTGTAACTGAGGTGCCAATGTTTGCCCCCATTATGATAGGAATCGCTGATCGCACACTCAGCACTAGAAAGCAGAAAAGAAAGGATTAAATGAAAAAAACCCAGATCATCAGCAAGCTCTTTACTCCAGTGAAAATTAATATCTATTAATGTCACTGGAACCCTGACTTCACTTGATGCCACTGGGATTAGGCACTCCAAACCAGGTTTGCTTTAATCAAGCCCCTTGGGAATGTGGTATTCCCGTAATCTTGTGATCCCCACTGAAACTGCAGCCCATGGTTATCATTTGTGCCATGTGTTAGAGGACCAGAATAAGATAAAGTCTCTTTCCCAGGCATTTCCCCACTTACACAGAATTTTGAAATGATGGCACAGAAGCAAATATCAGTAACTGGCTAACATAAGAAAAGTATGCAGATCCTTCCCAAATTAATGCATTCAATGCTAAGGCTCCCAATGATTTTCACTGGGGTTGTGGACTTACTATTACTGCTATTATTATTATTTTAAATTTTATTTTATATAAGGGAAACAGCTGTAAAAATATTTTCCTGTAGTCTGTATTCTTACACACAAAGTTTCTACAACTTGAACACAGGTGAGAATGCTTGCACCCCGGATGAAGGTTTATGAGTGATGCTTAGGAAGACACTGCAAGCAGACTTACATGTGGAGGACACCATGCTGACCACAATGGATGAAGAAGTGCTGGAGCTCTGGACCATAACGGTCACCAGAACTCCAATCACCAATCCCGCAACAGGATTAGACAGCACTGAATCATCTTTAAAAATGTCCCCTGCTGCTTTACCTACAAAAAACCATATTCTCAGCGTGAGGGAAGTGCAAGGTAAAGTCCATAGGAGTTATCATAGAGTTTAATTAAAGATCATTCAACCATTTAATGTATACATGTATATCCATGCTTGGCAGCCAAAAAATGTACAAGATGATGTAGTCCAGGGATCCAAATTAAGTTCCTGAACTCTCATATTGTCAGTTATCATAGAATATTTTGTATTCTTTCATTTCACTGACTGAACAAGCTCTACTGAACTCTGCAGAGAAGCATATAAAACCACAGCCATCAGATGAAAGACTGTAGGACAGAAAAACACATGCATATATTTAAATGCTATTATCACCTTGATATTTTTCGCTAGGGCACCAAGGAAAACTGTTTAAATAATTCTGAGTAATTCTCTTCCTGTAACTTTCTGTGTTGCCAGAAATCCAAAATACCTCCACAGAAGCTCACATATTTCTCTGATAACTGCTTCTGAATCTACCAGCAGAATTCAACCCTTGGAGATAGGTATGTGTAAAAAATACATTTTAATAGTTGTCTTTTTGAAGGATTTGGGGGACATGTCAGTGATGGATGCTTTGATCAAAAGTGCAATTTTCTCTTGAAATGTCTTTCCCATGGGACAGATTTATGCACAGATGTATTCGTAAAAAATGTCACTAAAGTAACAAGAACCTACTAAGAAATCAGGGCAAATAATCCCTACATCAACAGCTCTTTGGAATTTGAGAAACAAAGGCCCTTTCAAACAAATGAAGGTCAGACTTCAGCAGAGCTACTTCCTTCTGAATCTTTATCTCAACACATAAATCTATGGAGAATGTTCCCAAAGAGTGATCCTTGTAGTTTAGTCACTCGGGTGAAATTTACTCATTCATAGATTATTCTTGATATTTTAGACATATTCATACCTCCTACCAGTTGAAAAGCAGAGCTCAGTACATCCAGAGAACACACGAACAAGTAGAGTAATCCAAGTAACATAATAAACTTCCCTATCCCATAGAGTACACGAATGATTTTTCCTTTTCTATCCAGTTCTGCAAAATAAATACATTATGCGTGAAAGACTTGCTTGATGTATCTCTTCTCTCTGGAACAGTCTAGCACACAAGCAGAGACTACAGAGTCAAAGACAACTGTTGTGACCCCAGGGTCCAATTAAACCCCAAAAATTGTTCTTAATCACATTTTAACTGCAGAAGTCATAGTTTGTTTACCTAGTTTTACCATCTAAAAGCTTTTGATATATGACAAAAGCCTGACAAAGTCTCAGAATGACCCTTGGTTTTACATGGTCATCCTACTGTGTAAGGATCAATAGGAGCCTGGATATAAAATCATATTAGTTTTGGATTGTTTTCCATATGCCTTGTTGTGTTTTAAGGAGGGTAAAGCAGCATGATTTCCAGATTCTTCTTAAATGACTAAATATAATATCCTCATTCACTATTGGGAAAGATGAGACAGTGTAAAGCCTACAACTGAAAACTCCTCAAATCTTAAATTCAGTTCTGCAGCAAATAGCATTTTAGAAATACAGATGAGACAAAGAGAGCAGAAGTGACAGATAAGATAAATGCAGGTAACTTATTTACTGAGAAACAGCTACCTGACCACTTGACCCCAGTGTCCTGCAGTTCCGGCAGAGCCCATGGGTCATCTTCTTCTGGTCTTGCCTCATCTATCAAGGCTATTGTGGAAAATGCAGGTTGAATTTCCCCTTTATTTCCAAGCGAAGCCACATTGCCTGATGAAATAGAACATTAAAGAAGCAGTTTGGTTACTTTCCATCTTCTCCAAGAAGTCCCAAAAGTTACACATGTATCTGTAACTCACAGGTGAGCACACATTACCTTTGTGATTTTCTCCTTCTTTCCCAGCCATGTTCTGGTTTTGTTTGGAAGAGTCCCCAATATAGTTATTCGTTTCAGGCTTTTCCACCTCAGGCCAGGGAGCCATGATCTGTGACTAACAAAGCAGTGTTGATTAAAATGCATGTGCAGTCAAAATAGTCAAGTTACAAGAGGGTATGTGAGAAATATTATTAAGTTTAAGAGCAAAAGAGATGGAGATGGCATGGAAGCAATGAACGAAGTCCTTGAACAAAGCTTTTTATTGATCTTTATGAATTATTACTTTATTTACAAAATTATTTTTTAAGTCACACAGTTAATCTTTTTTTTGCAATTCACACAATTAAAAAAAAAATTTCCATCTCATCCCTTTATTATTGTTCATTTTTAATTGGCATGAAAGCAAAGATTCCTCTGCTTTCCAAGCCTTAGTCATTTCTTGTCTTTAATTCATGCTACCTCCTTTCAGCAAAAAGTCAGAGGACTGTATTACTTTGTTCCACCTTCTGGATTTGACTGACTGTCTTTACCAAACTGGTAATTCAATATACAGACCTTAACAAAGAAAGTTCTTCCCTAAAACATTGCCTAGTTTGGGTTGCTTATGTTAAACACAATCTTCTTGTTGCCTTTACAGGTTCATTACCATGGAAGCATGGAGAGGAATGTTACCCTGGACAAGGTGCAGGAAGACCCCAGAGTTTTGAGCTCCAACATGGTGCTTGCTGAATGATTGAACAAGAGAGTGGTAGACAACGGAGGCCATTTGCAGGTCCATATTTGCCTCTAACTCACAGCTGATGCTGCAAGTGACACTGAGTTAGTGACAGCAAGGTCAGGCTCACCCATCTCACATAGGCTTTGTCTGAACTTCTTCCTTCTTGACCCCATTTGAGTACACTTGACTGTAATATTAACAAATAATAACTTAAAAAGTAAGACATCTCATAGCCAAATCCTGCTGGCACAGGTGCAAGCACATGTGACAGACCAAGCCCAGGCACAAGAAGAAGAGGCAGCTGTTTCTTGGACCAAAACCTGGAAGACCCCTACTTATTTACTTCACCAATACTGGAAGTCAGAGGGAGGGACATGAAAGAGGTGAAAAGTGACTGTGGGGAGCTGAAGTAATATATGACAATAATTCTACATTTCCAAGCCTGTAAAGCTGTTGGTTAGCTCAGCCAGTGTGACTGAAAACTCAGTGGAAAGGATGGGAGAGGTGAACCCTACCTAGAAAAGTCTCAGCTTTAGATCTGTCTCTTCCACCCTCTCTGCCACATGAGTTGGTCAGTGCTGTGGGCAAAGCTGCCCCGTGGCGACCACGTCTGACACCCGTGTGTCTCAAACACTGGTGAGTGAATTGTCCTGCCATGATCCTCATAAAGCAGGCACTTGCACCCAGCCTCCAAGAAACAGTGTTAGAGTTGGTGTCATGCTGCTGTAAACAAGGTTCACCTGCACTGAACAGCCACTCTAAGGGACTATAATCAATCAATCATTTAATCATAATCCTGTATGTAGCTGATGGTAAAAATGTCTTGTCCTTGCCCATGTCAATAACCTGCACATCCTCCTCGTCTGTCTGGGAAGGAAATATCACAGACAAAATCACTCCTGTCTTACTGTAACAGAAGAGGGTATTGTTTTCTGGCACTTGACAAATAAAAGAGTATCTCCCTTTCCACACTGGCAGGAAAAAATATTCTACAATCCCATTAGCAAAAACTGTGCTTCTATACATTCTTTCTCTGTGGCATAAGATCAAGGGAAGCTCCCAAAATACACAAAGAAAGATCTCAGAACAGATGGAAGAAAATGACTCTTGCTTGTTTCAACAAGCTTGGAGCAAATTCTAATATTTTCAACCGTGCCAGCACAACCTCCAAGCCCCACCCATGCCAGAACACCTCCGTCTTGTTAAACAAGTTTCATTTATACATGTCCAGCATTTAAAGAGCTCTAAAAAAACCCCAAATGCTCAGCACAAGTGCTTCTTAAGTGAAATGCAATCGTGAAAACACATTGGAAATTCAGATGTGAAGTTGCATTGCCAGCATATTCCCACCACAGAGAGACACAGAATATGCTGTACACCACCAGCCCTAGAGATGCCATCGGTACTTTTACAGCTCTTCTATTATGTACAGTATGGAAATGAAGGATTCAGCCTGCATGGTTACTGTATGGAAACTGAGCTGATGCATTCATTGGAGAAACTGGAGCTTGAAAACTTCAGCAGACAAACAGCCTCTGTGTCTCCTAAATAAACTCTCCCAATTCAAGAATTCAGCAGGGCATTTTTTCATAACCATCTCCTGTGTTCATGAGGTGCTCAGGATCCCACAGGTACGTCATGCATTATTATTTCTGGTTTATGTGATTAAATACTATAGAATGAGAGCTGACCACCTCTGTGGAAGATGTTTTTTCATAGGTATGCATATTAAATTATTCCTATGAGCCCCAGCCAACCTCTGATTTGAAGAGGTAGACTTGAATACTGGAGGTCTTTACAATATTGTACATTTGGGTTTGCAGAGGTGTTACTAGAACTGCACATTCTGTGTGATTGGTATCAAGGACTCGATGAAGCAGAACTATCTAGATCCTTGAAGTGCTACCAAAGCTGTCAGCTTTCTCCAGATCCCAACTCTCGTTAAGAGGAACAGCTGAGAAGATAGTTTACAGCTACCTGATACTCTGCTAGAGTCCTGGCCACAGCTACTTACAGTTAATTAGCTGCTGTGCTACAAGGACAATCTGCATTCTACAGTTTTCCCTTCAGAGAATTCCTCCTTGGCCCAAATACAGACATTAACACCTTGAGAAAGTACTCAGAAGAAAATCTCTGTGCTGCAGAGGAGTAGAGCAATGGGGTGACAAAGCAAACTGCATCACTCCTTGGCAGCTCATATGAATCTTTGGAAAGGCTGACGTCAGGAACGGTAAAAAAGACCAACATTACTGACGCGAGGTATAAATAACAATGAAAACCCTAACAGTGGTTTACTTTTGAACACCAAAGACGTAACCACACAGCAAAGGAATATGTTAAGAGAACGGGCAGAGAGGATGAGCTGGTGATGACTCCTCTGCAACAAGGAGCTATGCTGAGCTGGATGCACCAGTCCTGGTCCAGTGGCAGTATGGCCACAATTGCTGGATGAGGTGCCTGTAGTGATGAGCTCTGCCCATCCCCTTGCCAGCCTGGGTGTCTCAGCGCGGCACATCCGGTCCCTGCCTTAGCCGGCAGGACACTGGCCAGGGTGCCTGCACCCAGGGTGTAGTCCTGGAGCTCACATCTGCATAAGCATTGGCGCTTTGGGTATCCATCTGTTTGGAGCTGTGCTGAAATGGGAGCTAATTTCCTCCTGAAAGTGGCAGGTTAAAATATGCTATGTATATTGCAAAGGTCTGAAAACTAATGCCTGTGCAAACTGTAACCCAGTCCGCTGTGGTGAACCTTGCGGCAAATCCTCTCGCACCATCGTGTGTGCTCCTCTCATTGTAAGTATAGTCTTTCCTCACCTTCGGAAAATGCTAACTACATGTGACATCCTTTCTAACTCCAAAAGAAATTGAAACCTCTCACTCCTAAGGGGGAGAGAGATGGAAATCGATGGCATTCAAATTCTGAAATAAAATGTGAGAGAAAGTCGAAGCCAAAGTGGGCTCCTGTGGCTTTTCTATCCATACTGACTCTCTCATTGCAGCATTTCAAAGAGTTAAAGTCTCTGGGGAATTATCTGAGCAACAGGAGGTGTTGCAGTTACCCTGTATTGCATTCCTCAGTGACTCATTGGGCTGTAGCAGCATTGCCTCTGTTGCAGGGCTAGACTCTCTGTGTTTTCTTTAGTTTTAAATCAGAAACAGTTCTAAATGTATTTATTTTGCTGGACTTAACATGGAGAACATGAACTACCACTTGCATGTGCCTGGATAGTATTGTTTGTACCTCTCCACCCGTGACAGCTCACTGAAAGGCCATTTTGTGCCTGAAATGAGAACCTTAAAGAAATCTCACCTCCAGGGGAACAGACCCAGTCAAACCAAGATGAAATAAAAGTACTGGAGAAAATAGCAGTATTTTCAATACCAGCTGGTAATAACTGCAACAACCACCAACATAACCATACATGTGCCTACAGGTTGCTTAAGAGCTCCAAATCAAGTTTCAGTTTCAGCCAGGCTTCCCCTGTCTTGCTCCCTCTCCTTCTCTCTCAGCTTTTTTACAAAAACACCACTTTCTTGTTATTTGCCACAGTGCTGCAGTTTTTATGTTAAAAAATGGATTTATCAGTTAACATGGTATCTGACTATTAAACTTTAACGTTAGTATTTACTATGCATACTTCAAAGAAGTAAGTACCAAGCTATATAGCAATCCTTCTAATACACAGTTTGAAGAAATATTGTCTTTTTGCTCCTCAAAATGTACCATTTCCAACATAGTAGTACGTTATGTAGAGACAGGAAAGGAAAGATCCTTAGCCAACACAAATTCATTCAGTAGCTTTATATCAGCTGATAATTTTGCCCCAGAACCTGTTCCATGGCAGCCACAAAGCCCCAGGTGCAACAGAACAGTCAACGACTTAAAGAAACACCAGCAATGATTCAGCAAGCGCCTTGCTAGGAGCAATTCCTGTCTTTGCTCTATCACCAGCTGCTTCCTTGGGGCTTTTTCTCTGAATAAGCTAGCAGGCTTAGCCAGGATGTAAACTTTCAACTAATGTAGTAGTAAAGAGAAAAATAAATATGTGAAAGCTTAAAAAAAAAAAAAAAAAAGGAAAAAAAGAAAAAAAAAAAAAAAGAACATTGTGGTCACTATTTATTCCTATGGATCCTTCAGACTTACTGCTCACAAGCTTGAATCTGACACATAGTAAAGCCAAAAATGCATATAAACCAAAACAGAACTAATTTCTAAACAAGTACAGAGAGAAAACAAATTGCAAACTTTAAGTTTTACATTCACAGCCAAGCAAAGCACCAGACACTGTCACTGAGGAGTAAGAGCCAGGAAATGTCAGTGAACTACTTGAAAAGTCTACTAGGTATTTAAATAAAACAATTACTTTTTTCAAATAAAACAACAATAAAATAATCCCATCAACAAGGAAACAGAACAGATCTATCCCATCCTGAACATAAAACACATAGTAAAGAATCGAGAGAGGAAAAAGTAATGATGTTAAAAAGACTTACTGATCTAAAGGAAGAGCTGCTAATAAAAGTTACTGAGAAACCAGTTGGTTTCTGCCTACTGCCACATTAGTTGAGCTAACTACATTAGACTAATGTATTCCTTTTACTTCCGTGTATCAAACTGAATTAGCATAAGAAAATGTTTCCATGAAGAATACCCTGACAGAGCCATAGTGCAGCACACAGACCTTACACACTATCTATGCTAACACACGAACTGACAGTATTTCCTTCTAATGTTTCATTAATCATATCCTAGACATTTTCCAGTATCCAATACCACTAGTTACTATGACTTAAAATCTCAGTTCAATCCAAATAATGGTTAAAACAACACTTTCTTATCCTATACGCAGTTGTTTCTGTGTTATTTTTCACAACAGCTAATAAACTGGTTTTTCCTTTATCACATTCCATAAAAATAAATCTAGTTATTTGCAGACAAAAAGTAGCACAGTTGGGTTTTAAAACCGTGATTATTTTATCACTTTCTTAAAATATAAATGCAGCTGAAAGAACACAAGGTGAAAATGCTAACAAGTGGATGACATTTCACATGCCACTCCAGTTCCTCACGCTAGCTCTCTGTTGCCATTCCTCGAGCTGTAAAAGCAAAGCTTTGGATTTATAAACTAAACAATTTCACACAAAAAAAAAAAAAAAAGAAGATGCAAAGAAAACTTGTTCTTAGTTGTTACTTACCGCTTTTTTATTCCCAGACAACAGAGCGAACAGATCAGCTGGGCAGCCACTGAAACCTGCAATATATATAGACAGGTGTTGAGCAAAGTTTGCTTTCATCACCGCGCACTAACATTCCTATTTTACAGTCCAGAGGCACTGCCTACCTGCAACTTAATGATCACAATCAACCTTTTTTTAGCAGGAGTGGGCAGCAACCAAGACTGATAAAACTATGGGCTATTTCAAATTTATCACCTTCTAAAAAATGTCCCATCAGCATTTAAGTGCAAGTTACTAATGTGTTCATCTGAATGCTGGGGAATGGTTTATTCCAGCCTGAAAAATTGCCCTCTGCCTGATAATTCAGTAATCTTTTCTCCAATAATAATTAAAAAAAATATATTTTGCAATCTCAGAAGTCTGTCAAAAGGGTATGAAGAAGTTGTAGTACTGTTATTTGTCTGTTCAGGTGCCTATTAATCTGCCTAAGAACAGAAGTGAAGGAGAATCAGATAAAAGGCGGTGTAAGTAGGAAACACGTAAGAACTTCTTTGAGAACAGAGGATGGAGTTTCATTCTTATCAGTGCTCAAAGTTTACAATTAAGGTGAGTTCATTAGCATTTTGGCTGTGGCTCTCCTTCTAAATGAGATTTAAAGATGTAAGGACACCTCTCACAATCACATTCAGAACACTAGCAAGGAAGAAAACTTTATAATAAATAGATATGTTATTCCATAAATACCAGTGTGGTGTTAGAGATTAGACAAAGCAATCACTAGCATTGCTGCCCGTTGTAGTGAGTGATCAGCCTAATGGGGAGCCAGGAGGGGGCTGCGTTAGATGCTGTATCTTCATTATCTTTGAATATCTTTCTGTTTCAACAGGTAACTTATACTGAGAAAATAAGCTGTAAACCAGCAGCCTAATCAGCAGATCTGCTTTGTCCGCGTGTACGCGGTCATATCTCCCTGCAGTTTAGTGACTTAGTAACTTAGAAAAATAAAACTCTTGCTTTTTGCACCTTTCAGTCCCACAGAGACACCCAGCTTTTGGAGCTGTGACTCAGAACTTGCTCCTCACCTGCACTGGCATCAGAAAAGTTTAATAAGTGGTGATTGTAAAAGCCTCTGCAGCCCAGTGTGGCATCACATCATGGCAGCGGAAATGCTGAGCACATCCCCTGGCACCAGTGGCTCTGCTGGGGTAGACCTCACCGTCCCCCATTGCCCTGGGCACGGATGATGTTGGAGCCGAAGGATGAAAGCAGCAGCCCTGCCTCGCCCTTCCCAGCTGCAGTTTGCACAGAGATGGCTATGGAAAGGAAACCAATTTTGTCTTATGTGTGAAGAAGAGAACAGTCCAAAGTGGAAGGAAGCGATGGAAACTGGACCTAAGGTCCATCGTGGTGGTTCACAGGCTCAGTTTTCTTAGCATAAATATACTGTAACATTGAATCTAAAACCAGTATATTTTCACTGATGTCCTACATGTAGGAAATCAGCTGAAGTTTTTAACTGGGAATCCTTGTGTTTCTCTGAGCTGTGGCTTATTCTCTTCTGAGTCACTCTTTCTGAAACCCAGCTCTGACAGAGAGAAGGTATGAGACTGGCATGTTCCAGGTACCCATTTAGGGCTTAGCCAGCACATGGTGACGTCTTTCACAGCATTTTTATTCCAACACTGTTCATTCCATTTGCTAAACACAATCCTATGCACTGACCATGTTAATGCTTTAAGAAGAAAACAATCCTAGATCAGACCCTTCATATACCAAAATTAACCTTTAGGAAAGAAAAACGAGTTGCTCACACATAGGCAGAAGATCTGCAGTCTGTCTTTGGAAGTCCAGGATGGACCTTTCCCAGAGTCAGTCTGGAAGAGTCTCTGTAAGGAGCTAGCCACAAGGGATGAAGATGGGTGTTATTTGTCCCAGAAGCATTTCACTCAGTCAGGATAGGAGAGGTTGAAACTCTTCCTGGGACACCTGGGCAGTCAGAGCAATAGTCCAGAGCACTTTTCATGCATCTGGCACAGATTGAAAAGATGCTGCTGCTAAGGAAGAATAACCCAATGCTCTTTCTTCCCCTTTAAGGGTTTATTTTGAAGCAACTGAGCTAATT
>JAAGNO010008661.1:0-14481 GCA_033439905.1 Ceryle rudis
ATCTAAATCCACTCTTTTCTAATTTAAAACCATTGCCCCTCATCCTTTCACTACAGGCCTTTGTAAACAGGCCCTCTTC
Organism: Ceryle rudis; assembly: GCA_033439905.1. Classification (NCBI taxonomy): domain Eukaryota; kingdom Metazoa; phylum Chordata; class Aves; order Coraciiformes; family Cerylidae; genus Ceryle; species Ceryle rudis. Next base: position 80 of record JAAGNO010008661.1, read on the forward strand.
AGTTTTTTTGTAAGCTCCCTTCAGGTACTGGAAGGTGGCTATTAGGTCTCCCCTGAGCCTTCACTGCTAAAGGCTGAACAATCCCAGCTCTCTCAGCCTGTCCTCATAGTAGAGGTGCTCCAGCCCCTGATCATCCTCATGGCCCTCCTCGGGACCCACTCCATCCATGTCCTTCCTGTGCTGAGGGCTCCAGAGCTGGACGCAGTACTGCAGGTGAGTTCTGACCAGAGAAGAGTAGAGGAGTAGAATCACCTTTCTTGATCTGCTGGCCACACTTCTTTTGATGCAGCCCAGGATGCGATTGGTCTTCTGGGCTGCAAGCGCACACTGGCTGCTCATGTCCAGCTTCTTGTCTACCAGCACCCCCAAGTCCTTTCCTGCAGGGCTGCTTGCTATTGCCTCAACCCCCAGCTTGTAGTGACAGTGGGGATTGCTCTGGCCCAGGTGCAGGACCCTGAACAAGTGAAGGCTGTAGCTCACCTGCAGGAATTCAATATATAAACCAAGCTGGCTACAGTGCCGGGAACACAAAGCAGGTTTCTGGTTAATGTTAAGGTTTGCTAAGAACATGCTGTACAATCCCCTCTGAAGTCCTTCCCCACCCGTTAAGAACCACGTTTATCCCATAAAACACTGCCAAGGGAAATAACAATCAAGTAAGGAAAGCGACAGCACAAAGATATTCCTCGTGAGCATCACTGCTACAACCTTGCCATAACAAAGCACTCAGAGGCGCTTAAATCTCACTGTGTTCTTCGCTAAATCAGGGCTGCAAGTTACATTAATTATGAATTATTAAACCACTCGGCAAACGACAGCAGAGGGGCCACAGAGCAACTGTGTGCTGGGTGTGAGGCTGGGAATGAAGTCCCTTGTGAAGGGAAGCAGCTCCCAGCCCCCATTAAATCAAACTCCCTGTGAAGCTGGGCTGAGATGAAGCGAGGCTCTGCCACAGACGGCATCCCACTGCACAGCCAGCACCCCACTGCACAGCCAGCACCAGCCACTTCACCTCGGTGGGGGGGGGCGCAGAACGCCCTGCCTTAGGGTACTGCAAACAACCAGAGCTATGCTGACGCTTGCTTCTTGCCTTTATGTATATCAGCCTGTACCTATATACCCCTGCATCACAGTCCTCACACCTCAGCCCCATATAGGTGTCTGCCTTCACCAAAACCCTGCATCCAGGCCAGAGAGCTGGTGTTTAAGTACAGCTATAGAGGCACAGGAGGGGACGGTGTGGCATCTCTTGTGTCCAGCCCCTTGTGTCAGAGCCTTCTCTCTCCCATAGCACCAGGCAGGCACATCCTCACCACCCCTGAAACAAGGTTTATTTCAAGTTCAACCCCGAGAACTCGAAAAAACTTAAGGAGAAACAGCCTGCCCAAGGCTTTGTTTATAGCTCAGCCTCATCTCACTTCTGCGTGACCTCGGGTGTGCAGAAATAAAGCAGAACCCTTATGTAAGTGGAAATTGTGGAAAGTAAACAATTCAGGGGCAAGCAGAGTGCTCGGCCAGGCAGGTCACAGTGTCAGCAGCCTCCCACGGTGTGCCCCCATGTGCCATCCCCAGAGTGCCAGGGCGTATTTCCCACCAATCAGTCCCTTAGTCCAGGTTGTTCAAAGAAGTTCCCACATGGCTGATACCCGGTAAAAGGGTTGGATTTTAACCAAGAAGCACCCCTGTAACCCACCTCATCAGCACCACCAGCTCCTGCGCCTTCCCCAGACAAGGCAGGATGGCCAGCATGTCGGGTCAGGGATGGTGTGCTACTGGTTTCCCCAACAACATCTCCCTCCAGAAATCCATTTCAGCTCCCCCTCTGGTTTGGTTGTTACGCCATGTGCTTCAGCACATCCATGTGTGACAGGGAAGGGGTGAAAACATGCATGTGACTGGCCCCCATGGTAAGCACACCAAACCTCCCACTGCTGAGCAGCAAGAGGTGGGCGAGGGGGAAAAGAAATGTCCCTGGTGGTTTTATAATGTTTCAGCATAGGCCCTTTGGGATGGAAAACCTCTTGACATGGTGGGTTTCAAAATGACCCAACTTGTACTGGAGAATGTCATACCTAGGTCTCAAAATTGCAAGAAATCCCTCCCCCCAGGATTCCATCTTTCAACTCAGAAGCAGTTTTTCACTGCCTGTGTCTGGGGGAAAGAGGGTGGTAGGAGTGTGCTGGAATGCTGGGAGCCTCCTTTTTCTTAGAAAAAGTCAGGAACAGTCAACAGTTATTTTCTGACTTGCGTAACTCAGCTGAAGCGCCCGAGGCAGCCGCCCTCTCCAGCCTGGGGGGAGAGAAGCACTGTGGGATGTAGTGCCACCAAGGACACAGGGATGGGGACCAGCCCCCACACCCCCCAGCTCCTCACTGCCATCCCTGAGGGTGTTCAGGAGCTGCTCCCAAGCCCTCAGTGCAGGAGAGGCTGGGTCACTGAATGCTTCTCCAGAAAATATAACCCTGGCTCTGAGAAAAGGGGCTTTTTCTTCCATACCTCCCCTTTCAGGTGCTCCTCAGGCAGAGGAAGAAGAGGGAAGGAGACGTACAATGCCGTCAGGTCACTCCGCAGCTCAGACATGCAGGGACAGGCGCTGACACACCTGCATGTTCATACGTTTTTTGTCTCTGCTTTCTGGGTAAATGACAGTTGTTGGTTAGTCCCGGGAAAACAAGCTATTTGGGGCCTTTGGGCATCTCACAACACAGATGACAGGAGAAATGTGTGCCATACATGTGAAATCACATTCCACCCCTTAACAGCACCAGTTTACCATCTTTTTTTTGCCTGGATTAATGCCTGTGACAGATGTGGCTCTTAACCTCACCTTAACTCATTTTCTGAAGGAATATTTAAAGTCTATTCCTCCCTTTGTGTACCACAGTGTCACTGTTTGACAGGACTTCACCCTCCAAAGCACTCCTGCTCTCTGCAAGCTGCACACAAAGAGACTGTTCCCAGGGAACAACATTTAGCCCGCAGGTACTTTCTTAAGTGGGCTATTTGACCAGCTGGCTTTTTGTGGAAGTGGCTGCTTGGAATCAGCAGAGATCAGCTCTTGATTTCTAATTCAGCTGCAAGGCACATACAGCACCTGCAAAACCTTTTTAGAGGGCAACACAAGCACAAGCAGAGCAAGGAAGAGCACAAGCACTGGGAGCAGGGCTGTGATAGACCAAGTATCTTCTGGGAAGTGATTAACCTCTGGTAGGATCAGGCTCCTCCTCATGAGAAAAGCTCCCTGGAAAAAATCCTTCTCAGCATTGTCCCGATTGCTTAATGAAGGGAGTTATAGTGTAAACATTGCTACAGCATCCACTGTTTTGTAGTGTTGCTAATGCCATAAAGAAAAAAATAAAGCAGCCAAATGAAATAAAATATAAAAGTTAATATAAAATCAGCAAAAAATGAGCTCTCTCTTGGAAAACGTGCTGGGAAATGTTTTGCTCTTTGCCTCCCCATCTAATGGCCATGCTGGGCAGGAGGAGGGCTCAGTCTCCAAGAAGCTGTAGCACGGAGTTCAAACAGAAACATGGGAGGAAAGGAAGGATGCCCTCCACCAGCAGGAAACTTTGCCCTTTGCCAGTGGATGTGTTTAAATCACATCAGCATTTGTGGCAATTACACAAGCACAAACCAGAGGACAGCAGAGACACTCCCATCTAATTCCAGCCCTGAAACAGAACACAAGGAGGGTCACGGCCACCTCTGCCAGTCAAGTGTCTGCTGATGCCCTGCTACCCATGGTGAGACAGTGAGGACAATCAAGCACTGTATGGGAAGAGCCCAGGATTAGCATGGTGTCACCCCTCTTTACCAAGCCATGAGGAATTAATTAGCTTTAAAGCAAATAAGTAGAGCCCAGTTGGTAAGTTGAAAACATGGGGTCTTGCAGGAAACTTGGGCTCACACAGATCTTGGTCTGCCACATGAGTAGCCCTTGGTCTGACAGTGAATGTATTAGAAATATTCTAGAGCAACATCCTAGCCTCCAGAGAGGCGGTCAGAGGACAGGGACTGCCGCTGCACATCCCGAGACTTATCTAATTTTACTGACATCTCCAGCTAATTAGTAGTTACACTGTAATAGAAACATCACAGTGAAATCTGCTGCCAGGGAGGGGCCAGCTTTTAATGGGTGTTCTGCAGGTCAGGGACTGTTTGCCCTTCAGCTTCCTATAAAAAAAAGAATGTTTGCAGCGATGCCATAAAATGTCAGATGGATGCCGTGTTAATTATTTCACTTTATAAGGTGGAGCAACTGTGCAGCACCAGTAGTTCAAAGGGACCTTATATGTGATGCCCAGGAGTTTTTTGCAAAGCAGAGCCGGGACATGCGAGGTGGAGGGCATGGGGCGAGCTAGACCTCCAGGCTACGCTGCAGGGAGCTTTGCTGGGCAATGGATGTGGGGTTGAGGAAAGCTGGGCAGAGGGGTGCTGCACCCTGACACCTCCTGCCCAAAAACCAGCTCTCCTGCAGACCTCAGCCAGGTCACCAACTCTCCCTGTGCTCAAAACACTGCCAATTAAACGGGATGATAATTGTATCATCCATAATTGCACACATGGCCCTCAGGGAGCTGCCTGCTACTGCCGCAGTGCCCCTCAGCTTGTGCTGAGCCAGGTCCCAGAGCAAGGAAAACTATTAGAATTTTACACATTAATAAAAACGTTATCACCTTACTCTGCAGAGCAACTACCTAAATGTGCTGCAAGCCCCATCATGCTGAGCATCTGCTCCAGAAAGCAGGAAAGAAGCAAGTTGTTAAAGCAGGCACTGCCCATAAAGGAAATTCCTACTTTAGCTATGTATGGAGGATGGATGCCTTTGGAAGGTCTCCCTCCTGGCATTTTATAAAGGGTTTCTAAAATGAAAGGTGGGATGATTTTCACTCTGATATGAAGGCCGTGCCACGTTTCCTGTCTCTTGACCTGTATCCCCAATAACTTGTTACACTTCAGCTCCAAAGCATGCAACAACCCCTCCAATACTCAGGGATTGCTCATCTGAACTCAGTGTTGCTCAAGACTCTTCGTACTGATGGGGATTACACAATAAGTGTTTTCAAGAACAGGAGCAGATTTGGAAACGTGGAGCTTTGCTTAGGGAAACCTTGTTTTGGAGACCAATTCCCAGTTCTCTCGCCATTTCACATTTAATTTTCCTCCATGTATATCTGAGGCCATTTAAGCAAAACCCTCTCCAGTTCATTAGCTTCTCCTCTCCCCCACTCCTTTACCACTTGCCAGTTAGGGAGGTCCTGGCTGAACACAGAGATCATTTCACATCTTGACATGGGGCTGGCAGCTTCCCTAAACAAACAGACCGAAACCCAGGAGCGGGGTGAGGAGGCACGGGTGTAGCAGAGCAAACCTGTCCATCCAGGCAGGGCAGAGCACAGGGCTTGGGTTCAGCGGTGCTCAGCATTCGGGGGGCCCAGCGATGCTTGCTGGCACATCCCCACCATCCCCTCCCAGCATCCCCTGGGGACTCTCAGGTCTGGGTACTAACACCTTGCGGGCTGCTCGCTGCAGTGACAGTGAGACAGACTCCATTTCCCAGGGGGCAGGTGCAGGACCCACCCGAATCCCAGCAATGCTCGGCTGGAACAGAGAAAAGCCAGGAGAGGCAAAGAGAAAAGCAAGACAGTATCTCTGGCGAGCAAACCATGCTCAGTATTTTCTTTTCTGAGAAGTTTTCTGCTGAGGGACTCGGAGTCGAGTGACAGCTCTGTCAAGGGAGCGCAGCCATCTGATAATGCAAACTGCAGCAGGCTGCAGGATGGCATGTGCAGGGGGCTGAGCCTTCCCAGTGCCGAGCTGCAGACCAGAGCCCCATCACAGACACGTCCGTGCATGCACACCCATCCCTGCAGCCGCAGAATGAAACCCAAACACGTTTGGGGTGAGAGGACTGAGAAATACTACCCTGGGATGTGCTCATGAGAAACGGGATTGGCCTGACAGGACAAGCATCTCGCCTGACTTTTCCCTGCAGTTTCTACCAGAGGACTGAGGAAGAGGAGAAAAAGAGAAGTATGTAGAGGGGGAGGAATTTCTTTTAATTAGCAATGTGCTCAAGGACCACACGACGTGTAAAAGGGGTTAACTGGGCATATCTCAAAGCATTTAAAAATACTTTTAGCCCTCAACAGCAGCTGACAGCAGTTCTTCAAACTCTGAAAGCTGGAATCTGCCTCTGTGGTAGCAGCTGGCCTCGATTTTTCTCTTCTCTTCACAAAAGGGAGGATTAAGAGCTTGAAAACATTTGTTTTGAGGCACACAGAAAGGCCAGCCATCGCTAAAGCCCTGCACTTGGTAAACAAGCAGAGTGAGAGGGGGCTGCCAGGCACACTGGGGCTGGGCAGGCAAGCCTGTGGCACTGAGTGGTGTTCCCCAAGCTGCCAGTCACCCCCGTAAGGGGAAAACACCCGCCATGTCACTGACCTGGAGCACAAGGGACCTCACTGCAGGGAGGAGATTATGGGGTGGCAGGAGCAGAGGTGACGTACCTGTTGCATTGGAGAGTGCGAGGGACTCCATGGAGCCACGGGGAGTCTGTTCGGTGGGCGTCAGATCCTGTGTGAACTTGAGGGCATTGATGGGGTGCCGGGTGCGGCACTGTGGCGTTGGCATCCCGCCTTCCTCTTCCTCTTCATACTTGGGGACTTTGAGGCTTCCTCTGGTCTCGGGGAAGCTCTGGTTGGACATGTCGCTGTAGCTCTCCTGCGAGCGAAGCCTCCCCGAGTAGTAGTCCTCTCTGCAGTCCTGGATAAAGCTGCCGCTGTGGCTCTTCATTGCCAGCGAGGAGCTCCTCTTTGGGTTGCTGAAATGTTTCGCCCATAAATCCGGCTGTGAGCCTGGGACCTGGCTGGGGTTATAGGAGGTCCTTATGTTGCACTGGCTGAGAAGCTGCAGAGGGCTTTGGGACTGACTTTGCTCCATTTTGTTCCCATAGTGATAGAGCTCATCCCGGCTCCTCCACAAGTGCTCCCTGTTGAGACTTGGCGTCTGGCTGGCCAGGCTCAGCAAATCCATCTGCAGGGACAGTGGGTCCACGTCGGTGGAGAGGCGGTTGGAGGTGACCTGCAGTTGGTTGCATGGGCTCCGCACGCCCTCCTCGCCCTTCCCCTTGTTCTTGCCGATCTTGGCGCTGCGGCGGGACTCCTTGGCTCGCGCGCTCTGGAAAGCCGAGTCAGAGGAGTCGGAGCCATTGGGGTCATCGCCGACACTGCAGGCCCTGGAACAGAAGATCTGCCCCTGCTTGGGCAGGAAGGGCCGTCCCAGCAGGGACTTCTTGCACTGCGCGCAGCAGAAGCAGGTCTCGGTGGCATGCCAGTGCTGGCCATCGTACGTCATCTGGCCCTGGTCAATACCTTGAGGGGACGACACAGAGTGTCAGAGTTAGCTCATGTACATCACTTCACAACACGCATGTCCCCTACAAGTGACACAGACCCAGACTCACCCTCAAAAGCCCTTCAGCAGAGTTTCTCTGATGTGTGAAGTTAAGCCCATTTCTAATTCCTTGCAGGCTGCAGGCTTTGCTTGGGAGTTACTCTAAGTTGGGAAGGGCAGCGGAACAGAGCCTCAAGCTATTTCATATTAAATGGGGATATTTCCGATCATAAAGCAAAGGAATGCAAGAAGTTCTCCATAAAGTCCTTGAAGTCAAAGCAGTAACATACTGCTTATTTAAAAAAAATGAAAAGCACCTCCAACAGAACTATAACGAGGAATTTGTGCTGTCTGGGTTAAGGATGTAACAGAGAAGATGACATCTCTGTCCCTCGCTGCTACCATGGCTTCATCCTAACTTTATTTTGGCTACTGGGGCTCCTTCACTCTAGGGTCAGGGCTGTAAGCAAAGCTCCCAAGGTTTCAATTATAATGTTTACTCACTTGTTTAAGCTGCTGTTCATGGCAAAAGCCCCTGTTACCTGAGAAGCTGGTGGGGTGGCCAGCACCGGGGGTGCTGCACCGCACGTGTGCACAGCATGTGTTTGCACACCCACCCCAGCCGTGTCGCTGGGGGGGCCGGATGAATGCTGCTGGATAATTTACAAATAAACAGGATGTTAACGGTTCATTTTATTCCAAGACAAATCTGCTTTAGTTTAATTGGGCTTTTTTTTTTTCTTCCCTTATGAGTGAAATGTTTTTTAAGTAGACTGGAGTGCTACACTTGTGGACAAAAGAGAGACAAGACAGTGGTGGTGGTCGTGGTATTTTATCAGCTCCTTCTGCAGTGCTCTGAAGCTATCTTGCAGAGGAAGAACACGGCTTCCTTACTCCGAGCCTTGGCTACTCAAGCCTTACAAGTCTTAAACATGCACTCACCTCTGATTTATGCGGCTCTTACGCGTAACACTCAGAGCAACTATGAGCAACTTGCAGCAAAATGGCTGCAGTCCCTCCTTTGCTAGAAATGTGCAGATATGCACCGAAACAGACATTTTGCCCCAAAAACCTGAAAATCATCAGGCTCTGGATGGATGGACAGAGGACAGCAGATAGGGAAGCACAAGAGAAGGGAGCATGCAAGAAGCATTAGCAACTCCTTCACCATTCTGCAGCTGAGATTTTAGGAAGGATGTGCTGCAGGTCACAGCGAACATGTCCTCCAAGTGCTTTGCTGAAGACCCGATTTTCCCCCACAAGCCATCTGGCTGCTGCACAAGAGCAAAATGGTTGTTTTGCTGTTTTTTTTTTTTTCCTTTCCCTGCAGCCTATGAAATATTAGAACACGTGAGCTCACCTCCACGGACAAAGAAAGGGCTGCCTGCCTGCGAGTGCGTGCAAATGCTCAGCCAAGTGGCAAACGGGATTGGGGAGAGTGGTCAGGCAGCATCCCAGTCTGCCTGGTTTACCACCCCCAGAGTGTTGGGGGGACGGCTAGACCCCAGAATAAAATGCATTTTAAACCACTGCTCTGGAAATGTAGATTGACTCTGATGTGTTATTTCTTTCTGTCTGAGAATATCTACCTGCAGGTTGATTAAAAAAGGGAAACAAACCCAATAATGATGGCTAATGAACAAGCATCTTTTCTGTCAGTAGCTCATTAACTCATGAGGATTCTTTGGCAAGCTTGGTTGGGATGAATCTGTGACTCAAAGAGACAGGCTGTTTATAAGAAGATGAGATTTAAAGGCAAAAAAGCGTGTGTTACACTAGGCCTGAGAAAGCTTTCACTACTTGTAACAGCTCCTGAGGTTGCTCTCTGATAGTCCTCCCCTCTCTGATCACAAAAAGAGATAAGCAGTGGTTTCACCAAACAAATTACCGTGCTAGCTCCGTGGCGGGATGCGAGAGGGGCACGAGCCCCTTTGGATGATACAAGGCTGTGGCAGACCCCAGCCACAGCCAGTCCTGCCTACAGCTCCAAGTCACTGTCAAAGATTTAATGCAATAGCTGTTGCCAGAAACAACCTTCCAAGCAGAAGTTTGCCCTGCTCCCCTCCTGCCCCGAGGCTGAGGGCAGGGGTACTACATACCGATGTGCTGGGCGCAGGTGTCGCAGTACTCAGCGTAGAGGGACTCGAAGCAGCTGCAGCAGTAGGGTCTGCCATCCTTCATGATGTACCTCTGCCCCCCCAGCACCGTCTCACATTCAAAGCAGCAGAAGTGCTTCATGTGCCAGTGCCGCCCTTCAGCCTCAGTGCATTCATCAGCAAAAATGATCTGGGGGGGAGCACAAATGTGCAGCAGAGTCAGTCAGAGAAGGGATCTGGGATACGAGCCCAACTGTTCCCATCTCCTGCCCATACAGGACAGCAGCTATGCCTCTTTGCTCATCCAAATTTTATGGCTAACCCCACCCTCCTGCACAGGAAACTCCCCTGGTTTGGCTTTTGGCAGGGGCACCCATCACTTTGTAAGGAAACCCATTAGAACACAAACACCAGGACCTCTTTAGTGCACGGACTACAAAGCATTAAGGCAGAGCTCACAGTAACGTGCTCGTAAGCCCATCCATCAGCAGGAGTCGTCGATCAGGGTAATAAACACGCTTATATACAACCTATTGATCTGAGGGACTTCTGAAGTACAGAGCACCACTTACTCAAACACATTTACCCGTCTCTGAAACAAGGACCTGAGTACAAAGGATAAGCAAAAACACAAGGAGAGCTGGCAGCTCTCTGGAGGGGAGAGAAGACAGAGCTACCTACCTGATGCCTCACCATCGCTCCTACCCCAGCCTGTGTGCTTATAAAGATGATAGTAGTTATTATACCAGTGGGGAAACTGAGGCACAGAATGCTGTTAAGAGTGGGATGGTGCAACAGCCATCTGAAACAGTTCCAGCAGATGCTTTCTTGCTGCTTTTACTTCCCACCCCCACCCCCATCCCATCTCCCCTTCCAAAGCCAAGCTGTAAGAGCAAGCAGCGGCCCAGCTCTGCTCCCTGGCTCTCCAGCCTGGCACGGGTCACACCAAAAGCTCTTCCCCTGCAGCTCTTCTTACCCCTGCATTACTCTTTCTAACAATTAGTGCCTGATGTTTCAGGGGGAAGAAGTGCGTGTTAAAGGAGCTGAATGAAAGACTTACACAAGAATTTGCAAGGATAAAAAGTACATGAAAAAAAATTACCCAGCCTAAGCCACAAGGAAATGGGGCCAGTCGAATGGTTAGGAGCTGTGTTTTTACTGGTAACGTTACAAATTTAATTGAATACATACGTCAATGTTCTTTATATTTGAAGTGCACATAGCCTTGGATATTTACTATTACACGCTTGCATAGATGGGACGTGGTATTTTATAGTACATATGGTTTTCCACACTATGGTTTTCATAACTTTAAAAGCCAGAACGATTTCCTTCACCAGCCTTTTAAACAGAGATTGACACTTGAGAAATGCTCAGAGGCGACTCTGTACAGTTTTCTATGTTCATTTTGTATTCCATTTGTTCAGCTTCCTATAGCCTGTTAATCGCCTCTCTTAAAGCCTATTTCAGCTCGGCATGTACTCAGACACTACCGTCTTGTAGGAAACACAGCACTCATCCCACCAGAGGCTGCTTCTGGGGGAACAGAGGAGAAAGAAGGACCACGACACACAGCTGGGCTAAAACCACACAGTACGGCAGTGTGCCATTACTGGAAATGTTCATGGAAAGCCTCTCCAGCTCCCTCCATGTCGATGAGGACCTCTCCCTGAACAGCTCTAGGTAGATTGCAATTAAAAAACTCTGAGATGCTGACCTAAGACCCCAGGAAAAGCTTACATGAACCCTTGGCAAAGCCAAACCACTGCGTTTTGTGTGCATGCCTACGCGCAGAGGTTCCCTGTGCTAACGCATCCACTGCTGCCAGGGTGGATGGTGGGAAAACCCTCCAGTTGGCAAGGGGAACCCTCTTATACCATCCCTACAAGTAGTATCCGTGGCAAGATATATATTTTAAGTGGATAGAAGCAGGGGTGAAATGGCTCTTACCTCGTCGCATGCTGCACAGCGGGGCTTGAGGCACTCAGCATGGTGCCGGCCGCAGTAGATCTTCCCATCTTGGTAGAAGTAGATCAGGTCAACCAGCAGCTCCTTGCAGACACTGCAGATGAAGCAGGGAGGGTGCCAGCAAACACCATGTCCTGCTCGCGAGGCAAAGACGGCCATGTCCCCTCCGTTGATCTGTCCGCCACACTGTCAGAAAAGCCAGTGTTTAATGGGGGGCTGGAGAGTCCACTGCTGCCCATCACCAACCAGCTGCTTTCATAACCACAGCAAAAGAAGGTGCTCCTTTCTGGTCTCTCTTTTAATCTCTCCTAATCCCCATTTTGTGGGCAGGTTATCAACAGCGTTCCTCCTGCACAAGGCCAGGAGCTGGTGTTACTGCTCCACATCAAACATTGTGAGGTGCTCTTGGCACACCCTGCGAAGAACACCAGTGCTTCTAGCTTGCACAGGGTGGGTGCTGCTCCTGTGGGCTTCGCTTAACTTTGGTGATTAAAAACTTGCGCCAGTTCGTCAGCCACTACTTACCTGCTCGCAGATGGCTCCCGTCATGGTTACGGGGAATGGCCGGACATTGCCTCTCCCTAAATTTTCCCTTTTCCTTTGGTTGCTGAAGAGTTTGAGCTCCCTCTTCTCCTCCTCATCCAAGGAATTGCAATAGCGGACCTAAAAAACAGAAGTGATGCTCAGTGTTAGGGGTGCCCCTGGCTCCCCAGCCAGACAGCTGCACTCCCACGGGCTCTGCAAACCTCTGCATTGGGGGTTATGCAAACAAACTCCATCCTGGGCTTAGGGCAGGCTGGAGAAACACCTCTGCCTGGGCTTCAGTCATCCTGGGGTTCAGCCAAAATTTCAAGATATAGAGATGAGAAAAAAGGGCATGAGAAAGATTGCTCTTCAGGTGCTGGATCTGTAGGAAAGTGAAATTGGGTCCTCTTAGTCCTACCCGGACCCAGCAATCAAGACTGATCATTTTCCTGCTTCCTCCTCAAAGCAGAGGTCTTACAACAGCTTCAAAATGTTTTATCAGCATTTCAAGAACATAGTCTGTTTTCCCTGCATAAATGACGGAGTTCCAGCTATTCGGGAACTCCAACTATTATTCCAGTGTACGGTCAAGTTTGTGCATATGCAAAACCTCTGTGTTGGAAGGTACTAAGGAAAGAAGTAAAATAAAAAGATACAAATAATGAACGATGCAATTTCCCCAAAGCTTATAAAGCTCTGAGTCGTCCTTGCTATTTTCATCCTGCAGGCTTAGCTCTTGGCTGATTGCGTCTCAAGGGAGAATATGACCGAAGAGCCAAGGTGGCCACGTGTAGCACCAGTTCCCAATCCAGCCTCCGTTACTTTGGAGAGCAGGCTCATGGAGCTGAGTAGGATTAGTCACATGAGCAACCAACACACCTTGAATTTTCAAAGGAGCAAAACCGAGCATGAGGGGAAACTGGATGCAAAATCTGCCAATCTGCAGAAAATACATGCAGGCTCGTGCCTCCAGCTTGCAGCAGCGCAGGCAGCAGTAGCAGCATTCGTGTGTATTTATTGTTATGTCTTCCGGCTGTCAGAGGCTGTGGGTTTTCAGCAGCTGCCAGGGGAGGCAGGCGGGCAGGTTGGGGCCCAAGGGTGTACAGGAAGAAGCCCCTACCTGATGCCTGGAGCTCCCCTGATGCTGGCAGCCTTGTGTTGTGCCCATGGCACCCAGGCACGCACAGGCAACCTTGTTAAAATCTGACTGAGATCAAAGAAGTTACCTGCATGTATTTTCCAGAGTGGCTTCTTCAGAAAGCAGCATGAAAATCTTTTTTTTTAGTTTTGTTTACACAGGTAAATTTTGTGGGCTACCAGAAGCCTACGTATTCACTGGAGAGAATGGGATGTCAAAGATGAGACCCTTTTTGCTGCCTTTCATCTTTTTTGTGAGACGTAAGAAGGCTGGCTTGCCAGGCTCTCCCAGCTCCCAGTTCACAAGGTTCAGTCAGAGCGAACCCCCCCCCGCCTCGGCACACACGCTCCCACTCCCGAAGTGACTCGGAAGCTGTGCTTGGGAAAAGGCTTTTGTAACTTTGGATCTGTCTCTAGCTGATCTCAACAGCATTTCAAGCCATGTTTAACACAGCTTTAGCCTCTGAGGGCTGAGAAAGTGCTTTTATTTTAGAGAACTGAAGAAAGATGATTTTGAAAAATTCAGCTTTAGAAACAAACAACTTCCCCACCTCCAATACAATCCAAGCAGGGAGCAAATACGGTACTTAAATAGCAACATGATTAAACTCCAAGTAAATCCCCTCAAAAACCAGAAAGGGCTGAAAAAGAACCAGCAACACTTCCAACAAGAGCAACCCCAGGAGTGGTCTCCTCCCCACCCGCAGCCCTGATAGATGTCTGAGGACACTTTTTGGTTACTGACCTCGTTGTCGTGTGGCGGCAGCTGGTGCAAAAGCTGCTTTATGCGAGACTTTTCTCCCGGGCTGTTGACATAGGGGACCTTGTCCTCGGGCAGGCAGCTGTAGTACTGGTGCACCTACGAAGCAAGAGAGGGGACTGCAGTGGGGCTCCCTGGGCGAGCCCATGCACCCATGCCTGGCCAGCAGCCATTCCCGGAGCCAGCCAGCAACAGGTCTTCCCAATGATTTTGAGCAGGGAAACGCAGCCAGGAGCTGCTTTGGTTTCATTGCCTTTTCTCCACTGGGAAAGAGGGGTGGCAGCCCTGGCGAGGTAGTGGAGCTCGTTACCGTTTGCTCGGTCAGCCTCCATAGCGTTAGCATGTTTCGCCGGCTGCGGGGATGTGTCAGCACCTGCCTCTGCAGGGAGGTTAAAAAGGCTGCACCCCGGCAGCCTCCGTGTTGCCGGCTATCTCAGCCTCCACCTCCATCAAAACCCTCCGGGCTTTTTTCTGCAGCAATTTGTGGAAATAAACAGCAGATAAAATCTGTTGGAAGG
>JAAGNO010008661.1:19784-49436 GCA_033439905.1 Ceryle rudis
GCCGGGCGTCCCGCAACGCTGGGTTTGCTCTGGGAAACCCGCTCCCGAGTCGCAGGGACAAAGGCAGGGAACAAAGGGAAAAATCATTTTCCTAAGCGCTATTTGTTCTGGCACGCTTTGCAGCTCTCCGCGTGCTTCGCTCCCAGGGCTAACGGCAGCCGAGGGGTTTGAGCTCGTTGCTGCTCACCAGTTGAGAATGACATCCATTCCTGCCAAGCCTCTGGAGCAGCTCTTGGTCTGTAAGAGATCCCACGGAAACATCGCTTCCTGCTGGCATCAAAGAAGAACATTTGAATGAAGGCCGTGCACCCGCAAGTTTTGGACTTCTGAAAACACATGCCATGATTTTTCTTTTTTTTTTTTTTTTTCAGCAGAAATTGAATTTGGAATAAAAGGAGACAGAAACGACGCTTTGAAAAGCATCTGAGAGTGGTCTTTGTGCTGCAAGGTACTGACCGGCAGAGAGATTCGCACCATTCACAGTCCCCTGGAGCACCAGCAATTATAATGATCATCTGCTGCATTGATCATAGCTGAGAATTCCTCTGGGTACGCCACTCAAAATGCTCTTGTATTTATAAGGCACAGGGCAACATACCAGGATAACGCTGTAACAAGGGAAAGCTGTAATTGTACTCTGAAATAGAGCTCCAGGACAGGTTTATATTGTGTACTCCAGGGTTTTTTTGTTTTCTTTTCCACTCCCTGCTTTACTCCAGCCTCTTAACCTCTGCTGACCACCACACAGCTATTTCAAATTTAAGAATGGAGCAAACCACGTCAGGTGAGTGGTTTTCTTTCCACAGCCCACCAGAAGAAGCGGAATCCCTTGCTGGTAATAAGGTTGTTCAAAGATTTAATAATTTTAACTTCTTCCATCAGCTCAACACAATCAGGCTAACACCCCAGGACACGGAAACTGAGCAAAAGCCCAGACACGCGGTTTTGCCATGGTTTTGGGTGTTTGCTCTTTTTTTTTTTTGCAGCACGGGATGCACTCACACCTCCTCCATCCACTCTGCTCCAGGGCAGAGGGAATATCTCCAGGATCTCCTAGCCCGACCCAGCTGCCCCCAAGTCATGCAGCACTGGCATGGCACATGGAAAAAGCATTTTGTGTGTGGGATTGCAGCTCTATCCATCTGGGAAGCATTCGGCATGGTCCGATGCCTGGAGGCTGGATTTAGACAGCTCCAGCCTTGAAATAAGAGCCGCTAACTGCCAGGCTATTTAGATACTGAAAGAGTTCACTGGAGAGGTGATGGACTTACTGCTACCTCAAAGTGAAATTGGAGAGCTTTTAAAAATGTGCTGAAATGCAGCTTTTGGGTAAAATACTACAGCGTGCACGTGTGCAAGGGGGGCAGAACAAGAGGTGGCTGCAGCTTCTGGCACCAGTGTACATGAGCTACAGCTCTTCTTCAGCATCCTCAGCTTCCCATCCACCTTGCTCCGCTCTCAGGATCAGGATCTACCAAGGAAGGTAGAGCTCTTCACAGGCCTTTTGTCCTGCCTCTCTACCTGACCATAAATTAGTTTATCTGCTCCCCATTACTATGCAGGCTTGGCGCACAGGGTTGCTTTGGTCTGTCTTGTTCCTTCCTTACTGAATGCAAGACTTCAGTCTCTTGAGAAGTGAAACAGTTTGCTGAACTTGCAGGACTCAAGAAAGGACAAGAAGATAAAATGCACTTGACCATGACACATAAGCACAAGTGAGGCACACAGCCCCTAGAGATGAGTGGCCCAGATAATGTACTTTCTCTAACACTGAGGTGGTGAAAGTGGGTATCTTTAGGTAAGGTGTAAATGCACGTTCAGTGTAGGTTCATCTCTGCTCTCCTTTCCTCGCTTTGTGACCTGAACAGCAACCGGTGAAGTCTGGAGTTTTTATAACTGAAGCCCTTGCTATAGGTCTTGCAAAAGATCTGGAAGAGGAATCCATGTGTATGTTAGTCCGTGAATGAATTCCCTGTGACAGCTACAAGTTTCACACCACTGCAAAGCCGTCAAGGTCCAAGCTCCAATGTCTGCATTAGAGGAAGATGGTTCCCTGAACCTTCATGATGCTAATTTTAGCTCAGATGAGATTTTCATAACTTTTTATGGGACTCAATCAGAGCAACTGTGCTGACAGCAAGAGGGAATTAAGTTCTTATGGCACATACAAGGGTCTTGAATGCTAGCATGCCCGAGCCGTACAGAAAGCCACACCGCAGCTGAAGTAGAGCTCCATCCTTTGTTTAATTGGAAATCTGTGCCCATAACCAGCTGCTCCTATTATTGAGACACAATAAAGATAGAAATCCTCAAAAATCCCTTGTATTCAGAAACTCAAGCTGGCGTGCTATAGCCCCTTTGGATTTCTCCAAACCACAGGCTCAAGGAATTCAAGGCTGTGCATTCACATGTATTTACACATGCCTTGCCTAAAAATGTGAAAAACACATCGTAAAAGTACTTATTTCTAAGCATCTGCCCTCAAACATATGTCAGTGCAAGGAGGATCAGCTGTCGGACTGCCAGCCCCAGCAGACAAACTGGCTCCTGAAATTGCCTTTCCTCGTCTTTGCAGCCAGGTCTGGTCTGGGATTTTGCTTTGCTGAGGACACATTTCTGTTGGTGTTTGCCCATTTCTGGACTTTCACACTTCTTACTTTATCCGACCATTGAACGGCAGGCAGGAAAAAGAGCATTTCTCAAAGCCCACATTCCAAGCTTCTGCCTCGCCTCCCTACAGCCACCTCTCCCATTCCCATCTGTATCTTCCACATGAGAGGTCCCTCTTCTGCCATAAGACAACTTCTCATTGAGGTCCAATCCAAGTGGGACTAGAGTCCACAGGAGCCTCTTGGCCACCCTGCGTAGCTGACTGCTAGTACAAGAAACCACATTTTCTAATAACTTTGTACTTATGGAGCTCTGTCTCGGGTTTTCACCCATCACTCTCTCTGTTGGCAGGTTGCCGCTGAGCCTTACACCTCTGATGGCTTGAAACCTCTTCCAATTTCCTGCCTGAATGCATTTGGAGCCAGTTTATATCTGTGTTCTTGTGCCAAAGTTGGAGCTTGAATAACTGCTCTTCCTCCTCTCTCTCACAGGGAGTGATCACAGGCCTTCAATCTGATAGGCTGAACAAACCAAGCTCTTCTAGGGTCCTCGGTGAAATAACATTTCCAGTCTCCAGTTTATATCCCTCTTTCCTGAGCAGAGATGTCATAAATTTTAGCCAGTTTTCCAGATGAATTTTTACTTACCTTATGTGGTGGTATTAAAACCTGTTTTTATATTACCATCTTCTTCCTTGTGTTATAAACATATTTAGAAATAGATTTAGAAATATATCATATTTATGGCTGTTGTGTAAAGCAGTTTGTAGTCTGGCACACTGATGAGCTACAGCTTAAGGGATAACTTTCAGCTTCGCACTTCAGTGAAATGCCTGGATCATTATCTGTGAACACTGGACCAATGCTTTGTTTCTCTTCAGTAGTGGGCATTAAGTAACCAACATGATATTCACATAGTTGACATGTACCACAGACCAGCTGATGCCTGAATTAGTGTCCAGGAATCCAGTGAGACCTTGTAGGTTTAAGTCAATTCCCCTTTAGATTATACTTAATAATTTAAGCTATGGATTGAAGGGACTCTCCAAATTCTGAAATGACCTAGGGAAACTGCCAAAACGCAATGTCATGTTTGTTGGCCAACGTCCCCCACTGAAATCCTGTGAATTGCTGCGCTGAGTGAGATGTGAATGCTGTCTCCCAAGAATAGTGAGGTAGGAAGGCTGTCGTCCAAGTATAATAAGAAAATTGCATTAGTCTTTCAAGGGACCACTTACCTCGCCAGCTTGTACACTGCATAGAGATTTTAATAAAGTAGAATATTGCAGAAAAAGTTGTTTCATTTCATCTGTTTCATGTCAAAGAAATAAGACAGTGAAACAGCGGAAGGCACAGAAAAATCCGTTGCCTGCAAATCTGCATTTTCAGCCCAGCCTGATGACAGCGTCCTCAGGCAGAGTGGAGCCCACCAGCTGCTCCACAGCAGACATCAGCCTTCCAGAGGCTCCAAATCACATGTGCACACCTGACTCATTGACCAGAAAGCCACATGTCTGTCTGCAGTCTTGCACGGCTCCAGCAAGTTGCTGCAGAGGTCCTACCCCCGCGGGAGGCAAACAGCACCCTCCTGCAGCCCAGGGTACCTCCCAGCCCTGCAACACCCAGGGCAACGTGGTAACCCCCAGAGAAATTCAGGGTGCTGCTCTTCAGCCGCGGATAACCCCCAGCCTCGAATCGTGGCTCTTTCACAACCCAGAGAAGTCACACCTTGCTTTTGTTTCCTTAGTGGCTCATCTGATGTGTGAAAGGTCCCAAAAGGGCTGGTGGATGAGCTATGCTGGAAAGATTTCAGTGCCTGTCTTTGGCTCTGCTTATGGCTGCTCTTTATCTCCATGGTGATTAGAAACAGGTCTGAAGTGGCAAATCTGCTAAAAGACCCAGCGATGCAGATAGAGGATCTTAATTAGAAAGAGGGTGCTCATATTGAGGAGCACTGTGACCTCTGCAAGAAACAGATGCTGAAGAACCTAAAAATATATTAAGCTGGATAATGCATGAGGTGTCAGTACCTACTGCTAGAGCTAATGAATTTTTATTTTCTCCCGAGTGTCCCAAACTCCCTGATGGCAAGCTGTTTCTTAAAATGCACTCGAGAGATCACAGAAGCAGACAGGTCTTCTAGAATGTGTTACCAGCATGCTGGAAGGGAGTTTCAATTGCTGTCTGTGCCATGCTGTACTCGTCAGAGACCATGTCTACCTGGTCAGGTGCCACCTGTCACTAAAGATCTGTATTTCCACCCCAAGCTACAGGGACATGGGCCAGCTTGGGCTCCAGAAGCCATGGGCATGCCTGGACAGAAGGCAGTGTTGAGAGCAGGTGGCACCAGCTTGGTTATGGTCCTCCAACAGGACTTCCGAGACCCAACTGGTTCATGTCCCCACAGCATGAAGGACCAGCAGAGCTACTTCAGAACCATCTGCATCTGTCATGCACCGAGGTCTTGTACGTCCTGGGAGGTGCATAGGGAGCCTCTGACATAAGGAAGGTGACAGAAAATAAGGCTGCTACCTGATTTGCTTGTTTGGATGGCACCAAATGAAATGCACGGTGATTTGGAGTTTCAAGTAAGCACCAAGCAAGGGTTGTAAAGACAAGAAGAAGAAAAAAGAAAACACCAAACTGGATTTTCTCTAATCTGATAGATAATATTTACAGCCTACGCGTGATGCCAAAATATTTCAGGAAATTCCTAAGCCCTTCTGAATAAAAGCTCAGGAAGACACAGTATTTAAGGACAGAAACTACAATGGTAAGAATGAAAGCTTTCCACCCTCTCCCAGCCTCCTTACACAGTTTAAAATGATTGCCATAGCAATTATCAAGGCAAAGCTCATTTTGCAATCTCCTCTGCAAATTAAGTTCTGAGTTGAACACAAAAAAGATCAGCATAAAAAACAAACAAATCATGTAAACTGCAAGGAGCAGAAGTCAACACGCGCTCTGCACAGACAGCATGCTGAGGTCTAATCCATCCCGCTCAATTCCTGTACCAAGACCCCTGAACTTCATTTGAGCACAAACATCATGCTTGAAAAAACATCCCCAAAGACTTCAGCCCGTTTCTCAGTCATATGCCAGCTTTGACTGCCTGCCCTGGACTTACTGCAAAATGGTCCAGGAGTGCAGAACACAAGCACCGAGTCCCTGGAGAACACTGGAGTCCCACCACTTTTTTTTCCCATGAAACAGTAGTAGTATGTATCTTGTTCCCTTGCACAACCACAAACCCCATCCTGAAAGTATTTTGTTTCCTCCCTCTCAATTACAAATCATACCTACAGACGCAGAAAACCACAAGTCCCGCAAGGATCACATCTCTATTTTATTTCATTTGTGCGTTCAGACCAGACCTGCCTCTGCACACCTCTATAGTGCACCCAGAAACAGCCACATGCAACAAGCACTTGCACCTCTAGAAGAAAAATCAGGGCAACTATTTCCAAAGAGCATATTAAACCAATTTATTTCTGGTAATGGGGTGGTGTCATCGTTACCTGCTCAGGCTTCAGGCCGGGGGGGACCCACGCGTACTCTTCCAAGGCACAGCCTGAATCATCATCAGATGTCGAGTTCCTCTGGAAGTCAAACATGAGCTTTGTGACGGTCTTCTCCATCTCCAGAGGCATAACTGTTACTATGTGCTCTTCCTGGGAGCACTTACAGTGAAGGCAAATCTTCCTGCAATGTGAAGAGAGAGAGGAGAAAGAAGAAATGCCCCGGTGAGCTGCACTTTATATAAGCAAGCAAAGCAATTCCTGCCAGTTTCTGGCCTGCAGATACTGAACTCAACTCCTCTCCTATGCTCAGGCATTTTCTAATGCAGGGTTTGTCTCTTTCACAAGGAGGAAATAAAAGTCCATATTTTCTGTAACAACACTTGGCAATCAAGCTTAGTCATGCTGCCCAATGTTTGGGGAAATGTAATTGCTTGTCCCTTTACTGCACTGTGAGCAGCATTTCCAGGGGCCTACCCAGGCAAGGGCCACGTGCCCGCCTGGTGTGGATGGCGCTGCCAGCCGGTAATTGCAGAGCACTTATCAAATTTAGGACAGCTGAGCACTTGGATAATACAGAAAATGGTGGATTGACTGGGAAGCTGTGAACGACAAGCCCCTTTAGCATGCCGATAGCATGAATTTGCTTATTAGAGTAGCATAAAAATTGATTATAGTCTGAACATAAAAAGCTAAACTAAATTAAGGGACGGTACAGAAATGACAGTCACACTACAACAGCATCTTAAACCACCCGTCTCCATGGCACGTGCCGCAGCTCAGCAGCGCACCGGCTCCCACACTGCCTTAGAGCTGGACATGGGGAAAGCACCAGAACTGAAAGAACAGCCCACAGGTTGCAATTTAACAGCCATTAGCTTAATTCACTGCAAATACCACTCCTTAGCATTTCTTTTAAGGGTCTGCTCCTGCAGCTGGTGGTCTGTGTGAGACTTTCTTCATGGGCTTGAACCTCAGCATTTATCTGCATGGCTGCTAGGACATGGCAGCCCTTCACCAGGGGTAACAGTGATGGCCTAACCTGGATGAAAACATCCCCCAGCCTCATAAAAAGAGGTTAAAGGAAATGCTAATAAATTGGTTTCTACTTCTGCAAATGCAGTGCTTTTCCACAATATAGGTCAATGGAATCTATTTTAAAGTAACCATGCAGGATTTTGAATTAATTTGCACTAATGAAACACCACTGACTTCTGAGGAATGAGATACAGTTTCACTTGGGTAGCAGAAGGGAGACAACTCAGAAATAATGAGGCACCACACAAAAGGCAAAGTTACCATTCCCAATGCAGGTTTCTCTGCTCTAAGGTAAAGCAAAGAAATTTAGAGGGCAGCAACAGTTAAACCCCGGGGCTTTCATTTTCAAACACTTTCTTTCCTTTTCACCATCGTGTACAAGCCAGTGAAGCGTACAAATGCTCACATCCAGATTCGAGTCTGAATTTCCACTTGGCCATTGCAGCACAAAAAATGCACTCTAGCAAAAGTCAAGAGGCTCCGTTAAGTCAAGCCAGGGAGATTTGCCAGATTTTCCCATTTCCTGCCTTTCATCAGATCTAAACCACACAGCAACCCCCACGCACCCCTGGCGTCTGGTTTGCGTCCAGTCAGAGAGTCTAGGCATCGCCTCCGGCTGTTACCTTAAAAAATAATCAAGGCACCATTTCATGTGAATACTTTAATTAATCAGCTACTGTGGAAGGGTGCTCTGCCTCAGCCTCTGGGTTTTTTTTGCCATTTCCATCTCATTTCATGATATGGTTAGAAGCAGCTCAATGTGCAACAAAACGCTAAGAATATTTAATAGCTCCAGAGCCCTGGATTCAGCATTGAAGAGTTACTCTAACAGACTTTACAACTTCTTAGCCGTATTTTATTTTTCAGGATATCAGACACAAGCTTCAAAGGGAGACAAACCCAACAGTCCATGCTCAGATAGCAGCAGTGATGGGAGTGTGAGTGCTGTGATGGGGAAGAAGCCAGCCCATGTTTTCTGCTCTCCTCTCTGCTCCAGACACATCCCTTCCAGGAGATGAAGGGTGGCAGGAGAGCACCAGGTCTTGGCTTTTAATAAATGAGATAAATCAGGACATCATGAGGACTTTAAATTATGGTGCTGAACAGTTAATAAGTGAGATATACGATCAGTTAGACCCCACAGGTCACTCCACGCGACTGCCATCCTGCAGCTCACACCAAGTACAGATGGGAGTGAGAGCACTAGATTGGGAAGCTGATTTACACCCACCCTCACTCCTACCCTGTCCCAGGCAAGTGGGTACTGCTGGTGGGTGGCTTCTTCAGGTCAGAAAAAGACAAGGATGAAACGCACACAGGTAGCCTGTCTATTCATCACTGATGTCCCCAAGCCAGGACAATGAGCTCTGCAAAAACTCCACAACATTAAAAACTGAGCATCTCCACACATGGGCTTTCTGCCACCTCCCTGGACAAACAGTACAAACTTCAGGATCTTGCCCCTGAGATGCTTAGTTCTCTTCCTTTCCCCTCATTAAAAGCAGAAGATTAACAGCTTTAATTACAATTATTTTCTTTGCATTAGGATATGTTGTTTCATGGGAACAATACTGGGTGTCCTAGGAGTATCTTTCCACTCCTATGATATGGTTTCCATGACTTCTTCACATAGGTCTCACTTACTCAACTTTTATTTTATCATCTTCCAGCTCACTATAATTAAAAATAATTCCCTGTAGTAAAAACTTAATATAAAAATGTACATTTCAAATGTGAGATGAAATTGAAAAAGCACTCAAAGCAGAGTGGCATGATGTGAGACGTTGCACGTGCCAGCGCTCAACTGCATACAAAATGACCATGGTGACATGGTGCCATGGGTGTTGATGCTACATCAAGGAGCTGGTGGGTGCTGGAGAGAAGAAGGGCCACGGTCAGCAGCCTGCCCAGCTGCTCCTGCCAGAAACGGCTCATTAGTCACTAAGGCAGAAAGAGCAGTGGAGCCTGGAGATGCTCAACGCATCGGCGTGCCACATACCTTACCATATAAAGGGTGCCGTAGCCCAGGTGGCGTGGCATGTCCTGCAAAGGGAAATCCATTAGCTTGGCTCTGACCAGCCACAAGCCTCACCTAACCGCCACCAAAGCTTCAACAACAACTTCTGCTGCCTGTGTGGCCAAGGAGCCCCACACAACTGGAGAAGAGCATGACCAGGTTTGGCTTTCTTAAGCAACAAGTAACTAATGCAAATAACTCTCTGGAAATCCTGTCTTCATTCCTGAGCCATTCTGACATTCTCTCATCCCAGAGAAGGGTCTGCAAGCTTGTCTCGGGGAAGTATCTGCCCTGGTGATTAAGAGAGGTCTCAAGCATTGGGAGGACACAAGGCTGGAGACACTTTGGTGCTGTTGCAGCTGTAGACATCCTGGAGCATCACTTGACTCCAGGAGCTGAGGGCTGGCAAAGGAAAACCCCTTGATGTTGTGTTTTCCCAGTGAAGCAAGGAGAGCTGACAGCACGACCAGCTTCAGGCACGGAGGGTAAATAAAGGAGCTGTTAAGCAGCTGTAGCTTGTGGACAGAGAGGAAAGAGGAGAGGAAGCCAGCCAGCAGCCATGCTGCTAAAGGAGGCACGGGCTGGGGAGCACCCGGCAGGGCTGCTTGGCATGGAGCTGTGCACAGAGCTGCCCTGCAGCGGGGCCAGGATGGCGGGAAGCAAATGGGGAGAAAAAGAACATTTCCTGGTGTCAGATTTAGCTGGAAAGAAGCCTGCCTTGAATTGACTTCACATGGTACAAAGCAGCAACGGCTCAAAAACAGATTGAAAAATTTGTTCTACTCAAGGCCAGGGCTTCATGTGATGAAGTTACAAGATGGATGTATTTTACTTTGCAATGGCTGCTCTTATGTGGTGCTCTTGGCACAACAGCCAGTCCTCTCTTCAGAGGAGGCTCTAACCCTCATCCCCAGTTACATCTCCACCCACCCGCTGGTTCAGAGGCATTCCGCAAACTGGATCCACCACCACATACCAGCCCTCTTCCTGTGCGATATGCCCTAGGTGATCCTGCTTTGGCAGGGAGGTTGGACTTGATGATCTCTAGAGGTCCCTTCCAACCCCTAACATTCTATGATTCTACGATTCTCTCTATGGATGAAAACACACACACAAGAGTAATCCGAAGCAAAGAGAGCCCAACACACCAAGTGGAGAACCTGGCTCCTGAGTCCCTCAGGCCTGGGACGCAGAAGCACACTTCCAGCCCAGGTCCACCCACATACAGCTTGAAATGAGCCCAACTGACCTGCAAGGTCTCTTGGACAAGGCAGTCTCTTGTTGTACACTGCAGTTAGCAAAGCACAGCCCTTTCATCATAGCAACAGCCCCGACAATAAGTTAAACCACTCTGAAAACACTAGTGCTGTGCAAGAGGCTCTGGAGAGAGCCACAAGCGTGCCCCCAGCTTTCTGAAGAGAGCTGTGGTCTCCCAGCTGTGAAAAAACAGCAATGACTCCACCCAGGGAAGACAGGACCAGGGTCAGCCTGAAGCCAAGGCAAAGTAGGTCCTTGCAAATGGTCTTTAGTTCCAGTGAGGGAGACGGCCAAGCTGCTCTCTCCCAGTGAACAGCCTGTGTGTGTTGGGACTGGGGCAGTGCAGGCAGGACTGGACTGCCCTGGGGTTGTGAGGGCAGCAGACACCTGCCTGCAGGAAAAGCTCCTGGCCACAGGGATCTCTCCCAGCCACGGCTGCTGGCTCAGCTGGGTGGGCATGCAGGACCTAGCAGAGCAAACACCACCAGAGGAAAGCCTGCCTAGGATGGGCACTGCAGGTATTTTGAGAAAGGGCAGCACAAGAGCCCAAACCCCTCCTGGCTACAGCCAGAAAGAAGGCAGAGTTTAAAATTGTGGCAGAAATGTTAGAATTCCTCTCAGACAAAGAAAGAGCTCCACAAACAGCCCTTATCATCTCCTCCCCGCCCCCTGCGCTGCTTATCTCTGCTTCTCACTTGTTTCTTCTGGGATGGAAATAAATGGGCTGTATCAGGGAGCAGCTCTGTCTCCAGACAATGCGAGGAGCAGAAATGCCAGAGCCCGCGCTGGGCCACGCGATGCCTCTGCCGCACTCTGGAATAAAGGATTTGCACGCAGTTGTGCACACATCAACACGCACGGTCTGGAATCCCTCAGAAAGCAATTGTGTGCTTGGCTCGGCTGGGGCGTGTAAACGCAAAGGGGCAATTCCCTTCCTGCTTGGCTGAAGACGTATACGGCGGCCCGATTTTTTTCCCAGCACTATGCCATCATTCTGATTGCAGTGAGGCTTTTGGGTCAGTCATCAGTCAGTAAATCACAAGGCTTCTCAGAAACTGGAGAGGCTGAGGATTTGGGGCAGCTCATGTGACCCTTGGGTCTCTTAACAAGGGCATCTTAATATCCCTGCCTGTTATCTCCTCCCCTCATTTGAGAACTAATGAGGCATCTTCCCACCCTAAGTGAGCTCCAGTTACAACGGCCCATTTCTCCAGACCTCACAGGCAGGGCAAACATTTATCTAAACTGAAAAATTAATGTAATCCTTCACTAACAGGGAGAGCCCAGCAGCTCTTCTCCAGTATGGGCACCACTCTCACATTTGACAGATGTGGGAGCTAAGACATGGGACTACCCACAGGCAGCACCCAGCTGTGGCTTCCCCATCAACTCCTAGAACATCCGCTTCATCAGAGGAGCCCCAAGCTTTTCTTCTCAAAACAAACAGTTGGAGCTGAAGCTTTGCCTCCTTCTCCAACTTCTCTAACACTGTATTTTAAACCAAATGCCCCCAGCAGCCCCAGCCAGCGGCCCTCAGTGACAAAGTGGAATCTCTCTAGGCAAAACATCTCTGCGACTTCACAGTTCTTCCAGTCACTTTATCTAGAAAAAACCCGTATCAGTGGGAATGAATTGCAAAGACCTTGCTATATCTGGGTTGAAAAGAAAGCTCAGTGAAAGCTTTTATCTGCCCAACTGGGGTGCAGAAGGCTAAAGAATGTGAATTAGAGATGGGCAGCAATTCCAAGTCTGGGGACAAGTTGTCCTTGGTGGCCTGCAAGGACAACCAAGGGAGGGCAATGCTCACTTGACCCAAGATGCTGTAAGAATAGTGGGCTTAAAAGGTCAACATCAGGTGGGGTAGCAATGTAACAGATAGCACAGTAATGCCAGGAAACCAAGGAAGAGACAAATAATCCAGCAACCAAACTACACCTATAGATGTGACTCCCCCAGATCTCAGTGGCCTTAGGTCAGCATGTGTCGCTGCACATCTCCAGAAAGGTCTGCAGTAGGAGGGGAAACACCGAGAGGATGGAAGTGTTGCAAGATGGACTCTTCTCCATCTTCCCCATCCATCTTTTCTTCTCTACCCACTTGATTTGCTCAAGACAAGTCAGATTTTCAGTGTTGCCTTATTTTGAATCCCCTCTGACCTCTGCAGTGCCAACAGCAGCAATTATGAAGGTACCAGGGTGGCGTTGAAGCTTTTATTACAAACCCCATTTCCACTCCTGGAAAAATTCTCCCCTCTGGCTGCAATTGTCCATGCTCAGTCTCAGGCTGGAGACTAATTTTATTTTTAAGACTCTGTAAAAATCCTTTACCATTGCAGAAGTTATTCTTGCTTAATTTAGAAAAAAAAAAAAAATACAACCCTATCCCCAGCGTTACCAAATGCAGCCAGATAGGAGCAAAAGTAGTCTCTGAGGATTTTCTGGTTGGTTTGCCTTCATGTGAATCAGGACTAGCAATCTGAGAAGTGGGTGGGAACATTTGCTTGTGTGATCCCCACCACCCTGTCCCCAGACCACTGCTTCCCTGCAGCACGGCCCGGGGCAGCCTGCAGGCTGCTTCCAATTTTGCTGTCTGTGGTCTTAGGCACCACGTGTCAGACAACAACCCTCAGAACACAAAGCTGTGCTCCTCCCAGATGAGACCATGAAATCGGGACAAATCATGATAGAACGTACAAAACCCCAGATCCCTCATCTGAGTTGTCATGGTGCCCTCTTAGGCAAACAAGGAACCAGGACCACAGCCCAAAACAGTGGCCAGCAACACCCCAAGATGAATTCAAACATGACTAACCTTTCCAGCCTGTAGCTAAATCACCCTGGCAGACCTGGGGTGGATCACAGTTCATTCTGGGGAGCTCACATGCACCCCAGCACTCTGCAGTGAACACAGGTCCCTGCTCAGGCTCTGGTTTCTCCTCATGAACTGGGTAAGAGCCCCAGGGTGTTTAAACATTCTCCTGACTTGAACTACCTCGCCAGGCTGCTTCCATGAGCTGCAACCCCTGACACAAACCACGAAAATTCTGATGCATAAAGATGAGATGTTTAAATTAAGGGATATTAATAACTCGGCAGATCTCAAAAGAACTCTCTCTTCGGAGCTCTCAAGATGTTTTGCAGAAGACGTAATACTTTTTTTCATAATAGAGGTTAGACAGAGATGGGCAAAGTGCTATATCCACATGAGCTGGAAATCAAGCAAAGGGGAGAGAGAAGAGGAAAAATAAGGCACTGTGATCCCCAGCCTGTTGCCCATCCATGCTGCCAGAAGAAAAGATGTCCAACAGGCTGCTCTGTCACATCCAAGAAGATGAAGGCAGCCTGCCAACTCACAGGTTTACCACTCATCTCAACATATTTATGTTAGGGTTTGGGTTTTTTTTTCCCCTCTGTAAAGGTCCAGCTGTTAGCACACAGAAAGAGTAGCAACCACATGTTTTTCTGTGGTCATGAAGAAGAAAGGCAAAGCACTAGTTTGGAAGTCAAAGAGAAGAACAGGCTCAATAACAGCGATAATAACACTGAAACCGGTGGGCAAACAATGCTGAAGCTATTCTCACGATTTTGGAAGGCAGGGGGAGCCACGGGATGGGCAGATCCACAAGCTGTGGACACCCAAGAAGGATTTGGTGTCCCCTGTGGCAGGATATCGCCAACCCCGAGGCCCCGAGAGTCCAGTGGGGTCCCTAGCTGGCAAGGACGGAGCAGGCAGCAGCAGGACCCTTGCCAAACTCTCCCTCCGGGCTGTGTTCAGGGGCACTCCCTACCCGAGAGCCAACATGTGCCTGTGCTGCCCCTGTTCAACCCCACGGGTTACCTTGTCAGATTTTATTTACACCATTTGGTGGCTTTTCAGCCTAACAAGATGCAGAGCTGTATTCCTGCTGCTTAACAGAAGGATGAAAACTGCCTCCAAGCCTTGGGTTCTAGCAAGATCTAGGCTCTCCCTCTGGATCCAAAGCCACAAAGAAGCCCAGCTATGTTCAGCATGTGGCTCTTCACTGTCTTCTCAAGTTTGCAAAATCCTGGTCTCTTCAGAGGCAGTGTTTATCTTTCTGTCCCTCTTTCCCCCACCCTGTTCCAGGCTTGCATCCCATCTCTTGAGGTTTGGTGTGGCTAAGCCAAGCAGGTTCCAAGTGATCAGCCTTAGGGCTGTAAAAGCTATTTTAAGGGACTTCAGCAGTTTGCATTTGCAGCATGAAAAGCAGAAACCACGGGAAGCAGTAAACAGGCTGCCATTGGAGCATCTCCCAGGCTGTACAACCTAAAGGCAAAAACCTGGCTGATAGGCACAACACTCAGAAGCAGGATGAGCTAGGCTGAAAACTGTAATTATTTCAAAAGTTAAGGCTTAGACGGTGTCCCCTGAGACAGGCGATACTGACTCGCTTGTGAAACCAATCACTGCCAGCCTGATCTGTGTATGTGCTGGCTAAGTCCGAGCAAATCTGCCAACAGCAAGTGCACAAGGCTGGGTCATTTTGTGAAGCTGAATCTGGCTGGTAGAAAATGCACAATGGGGGAAAGATTAAAATATGCAGCAAAATATAATCTTATTAGCTGCAGATAGTTTTACTTTACAAATCTTTATCACAGGCTCAAGCTGGCATCCTCATAAATACAATGCAGTGATATGAGACCATGTAAGTGCTCCCACAGTAGGTGAAATAATCACTGAATAAAAATAAGTCAGATAAGTTACAAGATAAGAGAGCTAAAACTGAAAGGATGACACTGCATCTGGTGTGAATAATTATTTTGGCATTATTCTGTCCAGCCCTAATCCTAAATGGCTCAAAGACTCAATCAGTGTTTAGCACCGCCAAGGAATCATGACTACAAAACAAAGAGTAACTGGATTAAAATCTTTCTATGGTCACAGGTCACGTCCGTGTCACATCTGCTTAAACTGTTCCTTCAAGGACCAAGGAAAACCAAGGAAATTTGACTTGATAAGATTGCACTGAAAACATAACGCCCAGGCTGCAGTTCCAGGTTAGTTCATAGTTAGGCATTCTGGCTTGAAACAGAAGGTCCTAGAAAGATTATTACTCCAAAACTCTCTATCTTCAAGAAGGCAAACCAAGCATAATAAACATCTGAACAGTAATGTCCTCATCCACAACACCAGCCCGCCCACTGTCTGCTCAGAATATGCCCAAAGAACCCAGACTTCCAAAAGATGCATTTACCAGAGCAATAAAATCAACACTGAGAGATAAGGATTTTTTTTAACACTTATTCCTAGTTAGCACCAGCTGAGTCTTCCTGATTTTTTTTAAATGAAAAAATCCACTATGATGGCATCAGTGTTTCTCCCAGACTTCCTGCAGCTGCAGAAAGGCAATTTAACAATTAACCTTTTACATCCATAAACAACAGCAAAGGCTGGGAAAAAAGCACAGCCCCATGGTAGATCAACACCAACAGCACATTGAGCAAAGTTAGCGCGCAGCTACGTGCAGGCACACAACGGTGCTTATTCCTCCTCCTCCTCCTCCTCTTCCTCTCTTCTACTTTCTATCTCCCCTAAAAATCCACGACAACTTTGAAGTCGCTGGCAAGAGGCAGTTTCTTACCTGTTCCCACTGACAGTGACAACGCAGGAGGAAAAAACCCAGCGGGTTGCTCAGCCGTCCTAGTTGTGCCGGCTGCCTTTGGGCTGGTGGGCTGCTTCCAGGACCAGCCCAAGCACCGCAGTGCCATAAAGCATCCCACAGCTCTCCCAGCGCAGCCCACCACCCCGACACTCTGCCGCTAGACGGGCTTTTGTTGGAGCCTTTCAGAGGAGGCACGCACTGACCATGGTGCGTCTCCGAAGAAAGCCTGCCGTGGAAAAACGTGCCATTCCTGCCCCGCGTCTTAAGCTTTTGCTTAAATTGCCTCGCTCCAAAATCCAGCTCCAGAGGGTGCCCCCCCTCTCTGCTCCCAATCCAAATGAATCCAGCAGCTCCCCCCTCCAGCCTGCCTTTCACTAAACGACCCTTTGAGGTGGCAAAAGGATGTCCAATTTGCTCTCCGAGCGCAAGGCATTAACGAGGAGAGATGCAGCCCGTGGAGAATAATTGCCGGCGCGGGAGCAGCGCGGGGCTCTGCTGTTGCATTGCTCTCCTCTCCTGCATGCTAATGAGCAATGATGTCAGCAAGCCAAAGTCACCGCATCCGGACCGTGCGCTGCTGCCCGGCCACCCTCCCATTTATTTACATGGAAATCAGCCCGCTCTCAGAAATCAATAAATCCTGCAGGCTGCTTAGGGAGAGGAAAAAAAATAATCCTTCTCGCCGGCTCACATGTGCACGTTTCAAAGAGTTGGCTCCGCACCAGCAGCCCAAATTGAATGGTGTGAAGACACTAATTATCCTTCCCCAACTATCATCTTATTTGATACTGACCGAATCTCAACTTGCTGTCAAACTCAAGGCACCGCTTCTTAAGTACACGGGCTATTAAAGCAATGATCCGCTGGCTCTGAGCAACGTATCATTTTTCTGCTGGCTTTCAATGCCCTCTTAATTATTTTCTGTAGTCATTTGCTGTGATTCCCCACTGGTTTTTAGATGCAGCATGTTTGTGCAACAGCAGGGATAAATATTCTGGGAAATAAAAGTTATTAGCGTGGCATTGTGGTTACTGCATATTTTAATACATTTTCTTTCATACAGCCCCGAGAGATGCACAATTCGTAGCTTTTATGCATTTCTCAGGTGAGTACTGTGAGCCTCAGGAATACACCAGCCCAACAGGATGCCAAAGCCTCCTTCCCCTGTGTTCTCCTCCCCTCAGAAAAGGAAAGAAAATGCAGAGAAGGAGCTATGCTGCCAAACCTCTTCTGCTGCGCTTAAAGCACGTTGCTTGGGAATTAGGTGGTCACAACTGAATCCCACATTCAAGTCAACTGGAGAAGAGCATACTTTTTAGCTTTTGTATTTGTAAAAAGGGAGAGAAATAAAATCTAGTTTCTCTGCACTCAGAAAAATACAGAAAGCAAGTAAAACTTGCCCAACATGTAGTGCTTTTGTAGCACGCTCCTGACTTTTGGGGCCTGGCTCCAGATTTCAGAGCCCTTGATTTTGGCAATATTAGCGATGTTTACAGAACACAGAAGGATGCAGAAACTACAGCTGTGAGTCTTTCTGCAGTCTCAAATGCTTTAAATTATTATTATTAAGGCTCATAAATTCCGTTTCATTACATGGAATTGCACTCAAAAACTCAAGGGTGAGATCTTCAGCTGGGACAAACCAGCCCAGCTCTCCCTCTGAGCCACCCCAATCTAGCCCAGCCAAGCAGGATGGACTGAGAATATGCAGAAACTTCATCTGGCTCAGACAACTTCAGACAAAAGAAAATATTCTGGGCTGTTGATGAAATATAGTTGAGCATTTATAGTTCCTTTCTTTCAAAAAAATATTTTTTCCCTCTTTGATTTTTAATTAATTCTGCAGCTGCAAGTCCAAGAATTGAGCACTGACTCTACTTACCACATCCAGCCAGGTCAGACCTTCCTTTCATGGAGGAAGCAGCAGCATCAGCTCCACTTCTGCTGGGGATGGCCCCAGCGCTGCAAAAGGTTCCCTCCAACTACACAGAGCAACGTAACTTTTAGAAAAAAAAAGTCTCCTGACCCTTCATCTTCCTAATCTGGCACATTTTGCCCCTTCCAGCTTGCACCAGTGTTGCGGGCAGGCTGTCAGCTCATCTCTCTATGACCGATGTGCCACAGCCCCAAGATGATGTATTTTTCCTCTTAAATTCAGAACACGTTAACTACAATAGAAAGGAAATGAGACAAAACTGAATTGGGCAGAAGCAAATAAAGAAGCCTGCTTCTAAAATGATAATGTTGAGTAGAAACGCTGTAGAGCAGAAATTACCTGTGTTTACTGTAATAATCTTCCCTGGAAATGTATTGCTAAAAACACAGTGCAATGACTACAGGCTACAGCCTGCACAAAGAGGATGCACCACTCCATATGACACATCCTGTAGGCACTAATTTTCACTGAACAAGTGAGTTAAATGCCTGACTTTTTATCTGCATTAAGTTTCAAGGATCAAGTTTAGCTATAAACACTTGGGAGCAAAGTGTCTATTAGGGCTCCAAGTACCACTTAAGCAGAATCACCAGCCAGCCCCGTGCTTGGGGGAAAGGTTGGCAGGGTACAAGCCCAAGTGTTCAAACTCACTTCTTAGACAACATGCTCCATGTAACTCCATCTGCAGCAGCTTTGATCACCCAGCACCAGCCTGACATGATCCCACCGTAGGGTGGATGGCAATGTCACGCCACACAAGAATCCTACAGCAGAGTTCTGCTTGGCTGTCTTGGGCAACTAGATCATCCCCAAGAAAGGGATCACATCAGAAACTGTAAACTTCTCAGCTGATCCAGAAAGATAAAATAGGAGTGAGAATCATGAGCTGATGTAAAAGATCAGTAAGACCAATACTTCAAACATCTCAGCTGTGTGGCTAGCTACAAGCAGAAGAGCTTTGTGTCTCCAAACAGGATGTATAATCGTCACGGCTCCTGGCAGACTCCTTGTTCCAATACTTGCAAACCTAAATATCCACAAAAACAGGCTCTTCTGAGACAAGAAATCAGATTAGAAGCTGCCACGTTTGGATACAGGGCTGTCTGAGGAAAGTGAAAATGAGCCTTCCTGCTTTGAAAGCTGCCGGTTTGTTGGCAATTGCTCCATATTAACGTTACCTGCTGCAAGGCTTGTGAAAAGGTCATGTGTTGGAAAAACTCCAGAAGGCACACAAGATTTCTTGACAGATTCTGCACATTATGCAGGTGAAATGGGTGTTTCATTAAGCAGCAAGGAGAATACTGAGCCAGTCAAGCACATTACTAAAGGTCATGTGAAGGACTTGCACCATTACAAGGATGGATGCTGACAACTGCCAATAATGAAGCAAACAACCAGAAGTAAAACCTTAGCTACTGAAAAAGAAAAGTTAGGAACAGGAAGCCCCCGTGTAGGTGCAGAGGCGTGAGATGGACAACTCTGCTTGTAAATGTAGCCACATCTTTCGGCTCTTAGTTTGAAAGACAATGACCCAAACCCCGTCAACTTTAAACTTTCTGCCATTTGCACAAACACAGCCGTATGGCTAATTTAACAAATCATTGTAAGAGCCCATGTTTCATAAATGCTGTATTTTATCACCTTGGCGTATTGATCGCTTGGCAATCAATAGGGCTCCACATGACACTGTTGACGCTCCTGGTGACAATAAGCTCCATGGCACAGCCACGCACCGTGACAGCAGACTGGTGTCCTGAAGGTCACCACGCTACTAACCTGATGAATGTCAGATCAAGTTGCCTTTCTGCATTATTTAGTGAGCATCCTCTGCTGCAGCGTGCCAGGGCAGCGCACAGCACTACTACCTTGGGACGTCACAGTGGCTCCAGCCTCTTCTGCCCCAAAACGCTGCCCATGGGGACGAAGGCTGTCCCCTGTGCTGCACACCACCAGCCTGCCTGAGATCTGTAGGATGGCAGGTCCCCCCCACACCAAAGCCTGTCCTGGCTCACAGGGACAGGCACAATAACAGACTGCTTTCCCATCACTCTTCCTACCCACAGAAATGCAGAACTGGATACTCATAGCGGGTTTTTTATCCCCTCTATTCCCACGCTCACCCCTGCAATTTGCAGAGAAATCTCTGCTCACCGAGCCAGTGCTCCCAGTGCCAGGATGGGCAATGCCCAGTGTGGTCACTGGACTGGGAACAGTCTAAGCTGCATTTCCGTGGCCACGGGACAGAGATAAGCAACAGAATGAGAGGCTGGAGAGGTCATGGCTTTGCACACATCGTAGGGGAAAGGCAAGGCAATTGCAAAAAGCTGTTAGCAGATTTGTAGGGAAGGGAGAAGACCTTACATGGCAGGGTCCAGCCCCACTCAACCTGGCCAAATGCCTGGCTCTTCAGGAGACACATAGGGGTGTGTGCAAAATGTGGGGAAAGCTCCTTCGAGAACCCAAATCAAGAAATACAGGTGAAGACTTTAAATTAGCTTGAGGTCTCTTTTTTTCGTTGTGGGTTTGTTTTTTTTTTTTCTCCCCTCTATTCCTTTTAAGCAAGGCAGTAAACCTGCCCCATAGCTCTCAACGCCAGAAGCAGGGCTGTCTTAAAAGAAAAATGGGATAAAGGAAGTGGCAGAGAGACCAACATCAGATGCATATCATTAATCCCCAAAACTTGGCCTCCTCTGCTTTTCCTTACGGCTGCCATTTGTACCTTCACACAGCTCCTACCTGAGACCACGCGAGACAGACCTCCTCCTCCTACTGTCACTGCTGCTGCATTCCACTCATTTTCAGCAGAGCAATGAACAGGTGAGGATCTGCGCTGCTGGTCTGCAAGGATGAATTTAGTTTTTAAAACACCACTGAGCCCAGCAGCAGCTGACACAGAGGGGGAGTTACAGCCCATACGCACTGCGGCTGATCGCAGAGTCAATGTTCTGTATTTCCTACCAATTCACCCAGTGAGACAGGCTTGACCCTCACCAGTATCCATCCTCTGGTGCACAGGCTGTTTCTGTGAGCAAATCCTGTGCCATCACATCCTCTGGCAGCACCGAACCACACAAATGCAGGGGTGATGCTGTGGGAGCACCTGGCATGCCACTGAGGTGCAAGGTGGCCCCACACCTCATCCCCTGCCTTGACATGGCACCCCAAAGGGACTCTCAGCCTCTGACTGTCCCCACCATGCACCCCCAGCTCACAGACCAGCACCACATGCTCCAGTAGGACATGGGAAGCACGCCACAAACAGTGTTTCAATCAACCATTGTATACCTTCCTCTCTTTTTTTTAAACACCTTGATGCAAGGAGCTTTAGAGCTTAACAACAATACAGCTTTTCACAGCCTCTGGCTTTAACTCAGCACTACTATGGTTTTTTAACTGAATTTGTAACCAAATGTGAACAACAATCTGGGTGCTCACATGTTTTTTTTCCCCCCTTTGCTAGCCTGATAGTGTTCCCATCTGAAGATTTCTTAATAGCGTCCCTTAATGATGTCTACAAAAAGCCTCATTAAAGCACTGTATTGTAATTTAAGCTAAATAAACTCAACAGAGTTATTTTTTTTAATGACATATTTTTCTTGGGGCCTTTCCACGAACAATAAAGTGCTCACTGAAAATATGTTACGAAGGAAATTCATAAATCTTCAGCTTATCTGGTGGTATGTTTTCCAAAGATCTAAACCTTTGATCAGCAACAAATTAATTTTCCATTTACACAAAATAGAAGACGTCTTTCCAGGATAACAAACTAACCCTGCACATCTGCATTAACATGTGCCTTGGCAGCCGCTCAGGACTCCCTCGCTGCCGCCCTTCTCGCTGCCTGACACTGTCAGGGTCGCTGTCACGTTAGATGATTTTTATTTTATGTTTTGGCTTCAAACCTGTCTAATGGGGTGTTTTGGGTCACTGGTTATGCCCTGAGGACTTCTTGCCTTTTCTTACCAACCTCTCCTCTGTACCAGCCATGCACCACCCTTCCCAAAAGCTGTGCATCCCCAAGGACTGGGGCACAGTGCTTGATCATCTCTGTGCTCAGAGGCATCCAAGCCAGCCCAGAGTCCTGGCCAAGTGACACAAGTCTGGTTTTTTACCTCCCTACACCAGACCATGCATATTTTCTCCAGCTGCCACCAGGACTGGATGGGGCCTATAAGAAAGATGGAACCAATCTTTTTAGTAGAGCCTGCTGTGACAGGAGAAGGGATGATGGTTTTAAACTAAAAGAGAGGAGATGTAGACTAGATATAGAAAGAAATCTTTTATGATGAGGGTGTCAAGACCCTGGCACAAGTTTCCCAGAGAGATGGTAGATGCCCCAGCCCTGGAAACATTCCAGGTGAGGTAGGCTGGGGCTCTCAGCAACCTGCTCTAGTTGCAGATGTCCCTGCTCCCTGCAGGGGAGTTGGACTAGATGACCTTTAAAGGTCCCTTCCAACCCAAACCATTCATGATTCTATGATTTCAGTGCTTCCCTTGCCAGGCACCGTGTGAGCCCCTGCTCCTAGCCATGCGCTGAAGACAGGTCCTGGAGCAGCACAAACCTCCATCCAAACTCCTCAGAAATCACCGATGGTTTAAGATGGCCATGTTTCTGCTCCCACCCAGGAGAAACATGGCTGCCTGCTCTTTACCAACTAAGAGAAAAGACTTGTTTGCTGTTTGCTCTCAAACTGTGTTAAATGCACTGGGAGGTGGTAAACGCAGTGCATTTTTGGAACCACCCTACATACCTGCAACACGTCTGAGAGAAAATCACGTGCATTGAGTCAGGAATAGAAATGGGTTTTCATGATGCCTTTGAGCCTTAAATTTCCCAGTATATTTGCAAATGCAGGGATATCAGCCATGGTCAGGAATGCACCTGGCTCCTCACCTCTTAACTGCTCCCTGGGAGGAAAGGTGCCAAAAAAGGTTTTTATTTCCTGTCTGAAAGCATGAAGTAGACCTGGATGATATAAAAGCAGCTAGTGCAAGCAGATGAACGGGCACATACTGTTTCAGTTTATCCCAAAATCCCCCCATTGCAAGACTTCTACAATCCAGCTAATCAATTTTAAGTTAAAAAAAAATAAATACCACAAAACAATAAAATTGTGCGAAGCATCATCTCAGTTTAAACCTGGGTGGTTTCCTGGCCCCAGCCCTCTTAGGACCACAGCCTCGTGCCCTGCCTGGAGTGTACAGAGCATGTCAACTTGTCTTTGGCTGTCCCACTGGCTGAAGCTGGATGGAGCTCCAGTGTCCCTGAGACAGACTGGCACTGCACACAAATGACAAGAGATATTTGCCATTCTTCCCTTTGTTTTAATTAGTAATAACAATTTGTTATCATGGCTTGACATTTGTTCATACTTAAGAATAAATTGCTTCCTTGAATGATATGCTGAGATTATAACGGGCTTTCTGTGTTTGTGTTGGTTTTAGTAGCTCATAACAAACCATGAAATTCATTACTCTTGCCACAAGCACCCATGAGATGTGCCAAGCAGGGTATGATTTATGCATAGCTCAACTCTCATGGAAATTAAAAGGTTTTAATGTTGCCTGCAAAAAGTCAAGGGTTTGAAATTTTATACAGCTGAATTACAAAAAGTCTCGGACGCGAGCTACTGCATTGTTTTATCTGCCTAAGGAGCCTAACATTAAAGTAAGGGTAAAAATAATTCACTAAATATTAATTAATTTAAGCATATAATTTGAACAGCCTTTTTAGTGATAAACCCTCTCGCCTGTAAGTTACTTCATTCTCATCTTTTTAACTGTGTGGAAGCTATATAAAGGAAGATATTTAACAGAAAAACTTCTCTGCTGTAATGCAATTCAGCAAAACATTTGCACTGAAAGAAATCACTGTGCCTCACCATCCTTAATGGGAAAGGGCTGTCAGTCATATCCCAGTCCCATTTCTCCGTGCCGTGTCAAGCCTTGTACATCAAACCCAATATACAAATCGCCAGCCCCATCAAGATCATTAGAGCCGCTCAGCCCGTCAGAGAAAGGTCAGCGTGTCGCCGGCTGACGGCTGCCTGCTCCAAACGCAGCATCAATCACTGCCCTCATCAACAGCGGCCGTGACAGCCAGAGCGCGCAGCTGGAAACCCACAGCCCTTCCTCCTAGAACCTGTCATCCTCCAAACCCGCTTCCCTGATTGTAAGGCATGGCCACGCTTTTATCTTATCATGATCTATAGGGAAATTAAACTACATCATCTGCTGTAGGAACAGGGGGGATCAGGACTTGCTGGGATGGATTAAGACTGCATCAAGACTGTATCAGGAGAGGGTCAACCAGAAGCGTGGTCCCTGACTCCAGCACTGGCTCCCTTCTCCATGGGGTCCCAGACTGTCCCTGCTCTCCTGGATGGGTCCGGTGCAGCCACTGTCCCCAGAGCATCCCTCCCTGCTGCACGAGCCTCACCCCCACACACTCAGTAACACTCTGCAGAGAAGAGTCAACGCAGCCCTGCAAGGAGATGCAGGTTGCTGTCAGCCCCACTGAGGCATGGCTCACAGATGTCTCCAGCCAGGGGACTTCAGGGGGACCCTGCATATGTGGAGACTATCATCACTGTGTTGGAGTTCCTGCTCCAGCCAGAGCCTCAGGCACAGTGCTCCCAGCTTGTACAAGCACACAAGGGTACCCTGCCCAGAGCTCGAGCACCAGAAGGGGTGGAGAAACCAAATTGCTCATGATGAACAGGGGGACACAAGCATTATCGACTGCCATTGCTCCCGTCAGCCACTGCTTGTTAAATGTGCTGAAAACCATAGGCCATTTCTTCCTCTTTTTTTTCCCCCTACCACACTGTACTGTATGCAGCATTATCTTCAAAAGGCAAAGCAAATACATTTGCTAAACATAAACTAAACACTTCAGCCTTTTAGAAGCAATTATTGCTGCTAGAGATTTAGTGAGTCCCATTGTTTCATGGTTCAGAAAGCATTTTGCTGGCTGCTGTGGAGTGGGCTGTTCTTCAAAGCGAGTGCCCTGTGACAACCAGGAACCTCTCCCCAGTGAAATAAAAACCAGGTGGGCATCCCAAGGAGCAATGCTTGCTTTTTGTTGAGCATTTAACTTAGAATGTCTCCTTGCAACAAAAGAACAGCTATTTATCAATTTAGGGGGGAGCTCAGCTGCTGCCGGTGGTGGTACCAAAGGAAAATGGATGGAAAGTGGATGTTCTTTGGGTTACAGCTGGGAACCTTCCTGCAGTGTGCCCAGACTGGAGGGGATTTCTCTAACCAGTATTTAGACTGGCTGTACTGGTACAGGGCAAAAACCAAAATCTCAAGGAAAAAAGGCAATGAAGCAAGTACTGGACATCATCCTCTTCCCTCCATCCCAAACAGGTTGGCATACTCCAGACCAAGGTGGCTCACCTGGCTGAGATCCTTGCAAATGTGGAGTTGCAGCACCAGGGCAACACCTTACCTTTCTATGCCCTTATTTCAGGGCAAACAGTTCAATCTTAAAAATTCCTTCTCTGTGCAAACCGTGATAATTCCCTTGTACCAGTGTGGGGAAGCAGTGGGGGGAGCGCAGCCAGGCTCCCTGCAGCACTAAGCACTTCAAACATGTATCTCAGAAAGATGAGCAACCATGGATGGCCAAACAGACAGATGGGGGAAGGAAAAAGAAAGCTCACGATACCGGTGAGACTATTATAATTAGTGTAATAAGCAGCAATCACAGCTCAACAGCTGCCTTCCTCTCCCTGAGCGTCTGCTACACACACCAGCATAAACCCATGGCCAAGAAGGATTTCAACGCTTCCTGTACTCTGAGCAGCTCTACTTTGAAGAAAGTTTTGACTTTGGTAAGGTTTCTATTCCACATAAGATGCAAAGGAGAACACTTTTCTGCTTTCCCAGCTTCTCTACTTTGACCTGAGCAAGCAGCACCATATCTTACAGAAGGGTCTTGAAACTGGGTTTAGTTTTCATGTCAATGAACAAAACCCCATTGCCTGTAAGATGAGGTAAACCTGCCATACTCAACTTTCTAAAGTTGCTGTAGCATCAGAGATTAACCATTCTACAGAAAATGGCAAAACATGACAGAAATAATTTAGTGTGGGCATATACCCAACCTCTTCTAATAGGCCTGTGTCCAATATCATTCTCTGAAGCACTTCTAAGATAAATTCCTTTGAAACATTGTCCCCATCTGTGCCAGGTTTGTAGAAAGTTGGCAGTGCATATATAGCATGGAAAAATTGCTCTACGGATCACCAAAATCCAAAGCAGCCCTGGTTTACAGGAGGGGACTTCTTGGTAAGAGAATATTTTAAAGGCTTGTAAAGCAGATGCAGTGATGTAACTGGAGTACAGTAACTTTTTTTATACCAACAGTTAATTGGTTTGGAAACATATTTAAAACAGTGGAGAAGTTACAGGGTAGATGCTCTTTCAAAACAAATTGGGGACTTAGGAGACAACGCCGCTTGCCAGCAGCTCAGCAGCAGGACCCGTGCCACCTGCACAAGAGTCTGGCATCAGGCATGTCACTGTGCTGCGGTGCCACCCCACACTGCTCCTGGTTGTGGCCACAGCTTGCAATAGCCAACATCAGATGCACTGGCTGCTCTGATTCAGGCATGCACCTGAAGTATGTGCTACATATTTCAAGCCAGCTTTCTCCAAATTTTGGGAAGCCGAGGATTAAGCTCCCTAAAACACCTTCTGGTACCTTGAACAACTCCTTGATGCTGCTTTTCTTGTTTTGAGGTGCTCGCTGCAAGGGAAAAGAGTGACCCACTTTACCTGTGTTGCTCCAGCACCCTTGCCCCGAAACACCAGTTTTAGGGGTTGGATCATCATTTGCAGCCAGCACAGAGTTTGCAAAGTTGCTTACATGACAGGCTCTGGGCCCCAAATTGCAAAGTACACTGTGGCTTAGACCCAGACTAATTCTAAATAATTTCTGGTGCTCCCGCTCCAGGAGGGATTGCTCTTCTCACTTCCCTTCTGCCAGCCCCTGGCCTGCCAGAGGTGGTCATGGGAAACAGTAAGATGCTCAGAATATCTGGGTATTCTGCCAGTAGTTCAGGATTCAGCTCCCGATGATTTTTAGTGGATGTTAGACACTGAGAAAGTGTCTACTGTGAAGGTGCTTGGAGGTGTGAGCTCTAAGCTTTTCATGCAAAGGACGGTTTCCTACAGTATTTAAGGGAATGAGAGCACGGAGACAACAAATAATGACAAGCTTAAAAAGCAGAAAACATTTACATCAAGGAAATTTAACCCCTCATGCAAGAAATAAGCTCCAGCCAGGCTGGGCAGGAGACCTCAGGAGTAACTGCAAACAGGCAGTGACCTGCTGGAACCAGGATGTCAACAAACACCACACACCAACAGGTTAAAAACCATGATGTGTAAAGCCAGAACAAAGATATCTCTAATTTTCTGGTGCAAAACCACACATTTTTACTTCCCTGACAAGAGGCAAATCAAATCAACAAGAGCTGTTTGCTGTGACTCTGATCCTCCCCAGATCCCTGGCCCAGACCTGGCTCACCAAGTGGACCAGCTGCAGCAGCTCCCATGCAGCCCCCTTCCCCATGAGACCACCTTAACCACTGGTTATGCAACTGAAAGATAAGCAGCAAGCTAATCAAAGACATCTACCTGGGGTGCCACAAGGCATTGCTTTATGTGAAGTGACAAAACATGACACACAAGGCTGAGGTGCAGCAGTAAGTACAGCGATAAGCCTGGCACAACCCACGAGACTCTCCTGACTGTCATCGGGAGCCACAGGGCTCTGTTCTCATGCATGGTGGGGAAGAAAAAAAAGCAAAGAGCACAAGTACAGTTGAGCCTTTCCCTCGCCACTCTGCTGTAAGGCACCAGTGGAAATTAATGGGGCTTTCAAGTACATAAATGGATCGCAGAGACATCCACAGTGAGTCCATTAGCTAATTAGTCAAGATTAGCATTTATTTTATCCAACAGGCATTCAGGTAAAAGAGGTAGCTCTCTTCTATCTGTACATGTCTCTTGTACACTTGTTAAAAAGTAGGACAAAGCTCTCTCCCAGTGACAGTAATAAAAGATGTACTTTCTCTCCCTCCCCCCGGGAGGTGTCCGCGGGTGCAGTCTGAGCTGGGCACATCACTTGCTGGGGCTAATGGCACGGGACAGTGCCAGCATCACAGACACAAACCTTTGGCTCCAAAGCCGAAACCTGGCAGACCTGTGCAACCAGAATGGCCTTTGGCATGAGCCCAGGGCCAGTGTCAGGCTCACAAAATGGATCTAGAGAAAGTTGTCCTAAAATCTGACACAAGACCCTGTCCCATCTCAAAGGAATATTTAATCCATCAGGCTGCTACTGCTTCAGACCTTCCTTTTACCGCTATGGGAAGTCTAATGTCCTTTGCCACAATCCTCTGTTTGAGGATTCAACAGCTGAGAAAAAACCACGTATTTCAGTAATTTAAATAGCTTCACTTAACAGACGTAGGATGTGCATTAGATTTATAGCACCAGAGTAATTTGAAACCTTCCACGCTGTTAACAAAGCAAGCATTAGTACCATTTTATCATCAGTTCTAATCTTCCTGGCATCATTTCATGCCTACAGGTAACTCACTCGGTACCCACAGTGACTGTTGGACACAGGCTCCCAGCCACAGACAATTTCCAGTGCCCTGAGAACTCAATCTCTGCTAATCCCAACCCTTTAGAGCAAGTCAGATTTGAGGAATCTAAAAGAGACACGTGAAGTCACTTAGTCTTACCTCTCTAATTGCCTGCTGGCAAATCAGGCGTTCGGTGACAGCCACTTGTACTAAGACATGGCAGTTGGAAAAATCAGACCTAAAATATTTACATTTTCAGAACTGTAAATGAAACTATTGAAATGCTGCTTACTACTGCAACTCCAAATGCAATGCTAGCTACAAGGAACACATCAGGGTAACAAAGCAAGCGTTCATGCCTTTCCTCTGCTGTGACTCTTTCCAGGTCTATGGCTGTGTAACACAGACTCCAATTCTCTCGACAGCTTTCTTGCACTGCCCAGTGCCAACACAGTGAAAATGTTAATGAATGCTGTCCCATAAATATTTAGTGCACATTTTCCTGTGAGTCCTGCTGTGATTGAATAGCCACCTCATTACCCAGGCCCAACTTTCTTTCATTTTTTTCTTTGTACAAAATACCAAGAGTTGGCACTATACCTATGTGATCAAACTGCTGGAAATACCTCTGCATAAACCAACACCAACGGGGCGAAACCCAAACACAAACTTCCAAGGAATGTAAAGAGAAATCTAACCCTGTCAGAGCAAATATTTCATCTCAGCTACCTCCTCCCAGGATCTGCAGAGAAAGAAAAGCAGATGCCACAAGCCAGCTATATACTTTCTTTTTGAGTGCAGTTCTTTTTCTAGTTTTATTGGCTTTTTCCATTGGATCTGGGGGTCCTGACCACGATGAGGATGTGCATGTACCATCTGGATATGGGTAATCCTGGGTACCACCCCAGGGCCAGCTCTGCTCTGACACCACCCCTGAACAGCTGCAACAGGACCTCTGCTGCTCTCCCCTCATCTGAAACTTGAAGGATGTCCATCATTTGTCCATGATTACCCAAGCAATCCAGGACAGACACTGAACGGAACACAGATCAC
>JAAGNO010008661.1:49536-100633 GCA_033439905.1 Ceryle rudis
AAACTTGAAGGATGTCCATCATTTGTCCATGATTACCCAAGCAATCCAGGACAGACACTGAACGGAACACAGATCACTCAAAGACATCACCATCACTGCTCTGGAATTGCAACATCTTCAGTGCTCATCTGTGGTGTCTAAAGCACCGGTGACCACAAGATCCACCACGCTGGCATTCACAACATCACGATAATCGTTTAAGAATCATGACATACAAATACCAGGATATTGTTTTCTGAGCCATTACAATTAATATACTCAAATCCTTCCCACCAACCCTCAGCGGAGAAGTTATTTTCAAAAGCTGCAATTCTCCTGAGGATCACCTGAGA
Source organism: Ceryle rudis (assembly GCA_033439905.1). Classification (NCBI taxonomy): domain Eukaryota; kingdom Metazoa; phylum Chordata; class Aves; order Coraciiformes; family Cerylidae; genus Ceryle; species Ceryle rudis. The sequence continues at coordinate 49,869 of JAAGNO010008661.1, forward strand.
TCACAAGAGTAACATTGAGCACCCAATGCCAGCCCAAGTAGGCAGCAGGGCTGGCAGCACCAGATGTGGTGTTTGTGTGTCCTGTCAAACACAACATGGGGGATTTTGAGCACTGCCATCCAAGCACATCCCACCTGGAGCAAGTGCTGGTGCTGGAGACATGTTTGTTCCACTCCCTGGGGCTCTGCATCACGGGGCGATGCTCTGGCTTTCACATGGGCCATGGGAAAGGTTTCTGCTGTGAGAGGAAAGTTGTACAGTCTAAATTCATGCCAAACTGCTAAAAATAAAAAAGACTCAAAGGAATAAAGCTTGCATATGTCAGAACTTTTGGTAATTCCTGCTGAATACATAATTTTTTGGCACAGATGCTAAAATGTAACTGGAGGGCAAGCATTTAGTTCTATTTTAGCTGGGAGAGTCCCAACTTATGTCTCTCCCATTTATATATGGAAGCAGGCTCATTATGCAATATGTGTTTCAGCGAGTTCTGCATCAGGGAGGGTGTGAAGCTAAGGCTAACGAGGGGAATATAATTAAGAGTAATAAGCAGTATAAAAGCATGAACAAATAGGCTTGTCTGAAGCAGGGGCTGCTGCTTCATGTATCATGAGGAGTCTCCAAAGTGAAAAAATTGAGTCTCTCTGCCCTGAGATATGAGAGAGAAGGCAACAAACAGTAGTGTGCAGGCCATACTGGTGAAGAACTGGTGCCAGCCGGTGAGGCTGGTAGCGCTGTGCAGAGGCACTGGGTGGTTAGCGCAGTGCCATATGCTAATGCATGTGAAACTTAAAGGACCACTGCAGATTAAAAGATGTATTTTCTTGTCCAGATCTGGCCCTGAGACACCATCCCATCCCCATCCTGGTTAATACACACAAACATAGCATTCAGAAGATCACTGACATATTTTGTTTGTCTGCATAACACTGGTGCCAGGAATAGATATACACCTATACTGTCCCATTTAAAATTCGCTGTTTCCAGAAGGGCTAGCCCCCAGGAAGCACCAACACCCGTCTCTCAGCATCACATTTGCAGGCGCCAGCACATTTCCATGACCAGCCTGAAACGGCTGGTTGGATTTATAGGTCAGCACATCCATGAATCAAGTGATGGTGCTGTTTTGCTCAGCCTCTGGAAGCAGCTCACTTCCAGCCCCTCCAAGATGTCTCTGCAGGGGAAGGACCTGGCAGTGGCCAGCAGAATAATCCAGCACTACCAGCACGGTCCCCTCATCACCTAACATCATGACTGTCCCACAGACCCCCGATACAGCAGCACCAGGGAAGCCAGCTCTTTGAAGCTCCCTTATTGACCAGTGATGACAGCTGCCTTATGGAGAGGAAAAAGCCCTTTTAAAAGGCAAAATACCAGGAGCTTGATTTTTTTCCCCTCCTCTGGGTGAACAAATAGACTCATTTAAGGTATAAGTAGATCAAGTAGCTAATTAAGGAAATAACGGATAACTTAATCAAGACCATTAGAAGAATCAGCATGTTGCTGCCATTATTTAACTGGTAGCAAAGCAAAAATATGCTTGTGCAACTGAAGCCTTCAAAACCTCTGGGCAGCCCAGTCTGCCTGGGGGGAGGCTTCCATGTCACCCCATTGCTGGTGCCACAGCCACCAAGGAAAATACTCAAATCTCCTAGTAATTTCCTGCAGACAGAACATTTAATCTTCCCCCAGCCGCCACCGCAAAAATCCCAAGTGAATGATTCACAAGTTGAGAGAAATTCACTGTAAGCAGCAGCACAGTCTCCTGCCCTGGGACACAGCCCCTGCCTGTTTTCGGTGGGTCACAGAGAAAAACCCCTTCGCAGAAATAAAGTCAAATATGTTGCGCCATATGCATTTTGCTTTTGGCATCTTGTGCTGACTTTGCTCCTCAGCCAGCTGCTCCTGGGACAGACTCTGTGATTTCTCCCCCCATCTCCTGCCCCCCAAGGGGGTGTTTGCACACCAGCACTACATCCCGCTCTCTAATTACTCCACCAGTTGCACAGATAAAACATCTGCTCAAAGAGCCAAGGAATCCTAAAGCACACAAAGAATTTGCATTGTCTAAGAAAAGGCAAATAGAGGATGCTGTTAAACACCCCCTGCCCAGCAAACAGCCCCAGGACCTCTCCCCAGAGCCAGCGTCCTGCATGCTCCTCTGACTTCTCCAGCAACAACGAACTCCTTTTCCCAACCAAAAGTGTTGTTTGTCACTAACACAACCTCCTATCTCCTTAATTGTTAAAGTATCCAAAAGCAACTGAATTCAGCAAGTTTGATTAAGTACTTAGAAGCCTTTGTTTTGCCTCAAAGGAATCGGACGTGTTCTCCTAAATTCATGTGAACAAAGACAAAAAGAACCCAACATCCCAAAGTTAAAAATAACCCTTTATCCTCTATTAAACACAGCTGTTGATGGTTCAAAATTCGCGTTTTGTCATTCCGTGCAAATCCTCGCAACAGCTGAGAAGACACACAGCATGTTTGGAAACCTGGAGCGAAGATAAACTCCAGCCTCCCACAGTGTTTTACTCTTTGGGTGTTTTTCGGCAGAGTGAAAAAGCAGGAATGGCTCAGGGGCTGGCGAAAGAAGTCGTGTTTGCATCAAGGAAAAGTTTTACTGTGTCCTGTGGGTCAGGTATTAGCAAGAGATCCAGTTCATGACTGCTGCAGGGGGGCAGCAGGGCTATGTTTGGCCCCTGTCAGCCCCTGCCTGTCCCTGGGCTCTGCCTGCAGCAAGAACTGGTGCTTGCAGCAGGAATCAGAGCTGGAAAAGAAAATAAATTCCCAATGCAAACATTTGTACAGCATTAAAGCGGCTTATACTTATGTATGCTAGAAATGGGGTGCGATTACTTACCCAGGCTAAACAGGCATTCACTTCACATGCTGGAAAACCCCCATGTAGTGGGTAAGAGGAGAGGGAAGGATGGGAAGAAGGCTGGACGGGCAGCAGCGAGGTGAGCTCCTTTGGTGTCGGGGACTGTTGTGCATCCTGTGGCAGCAGTGATGCCTGGGCCAGGGGTTGCCTGCACGCCGGTGAGGCTGCGGTCAATTGGGGAGGGAAGGCTCCCAGCTGTCGGACCCAGCCGGCAGAGTGACGCCCACCGCAGTTTTAGCTTATTGGTGAAAATAGTAAGCCCTAATCCAATCCTGTTTCCTTACCCAAATTTAGCTCTCCACGGAGCCAACATCCCTTCCAGTTTTGACTAGCGGTACAAAAGCAAAGTTACCTTGCCAATACATAAATCACATAAAGAGAAACAATAAAAAAAAATCACGCTCAATTTGCTTCACTTCTTTCTCCCAAAAGAGTTTTATCTACCTACTTCAAGGGACCACAGCCTTGTGAGTGCACTGAAGAAAGCCAATAACTCCCAGTGTGTACCACCAGATCAAGAGTCAGTAAGGTAAATATCAGGATGTCAATAAACCCAGTAGTTATCAGAATGCCTATCGGTACCGCTGACACATCTGGGTCAGGACTGTATCACATGAAAAAGTTTAGAGAAAAGGTTAGCATGTGATCCTGAAGTTATACCGAGTTTCACAGAGGTAACTACTGAATCATAAAGCATTACTGGAAAACAGCCTAGCTGGCCAACACATAAGGTTTTCCTTTCTTTTTGCAGCCTGGAGCAGACATGAGCCATACAGACACGTCTTTTTCCACTGCGCACAGATCTAGATGCTTGACCACAGCATTCGCTTCCAATGCTTGGGCTAAGGTGGGGGCTACTGGCAGCAGCTCAGAGACCACAGAGCTACACTGTGGGCAGCTGCCAACTTCAGGCAGCAACCTAGAAACCAACGGGTGGCCCGGGAGAAAAGCCTCCTGGGCAACTGCACATTTCTGCACTTGGTCACAGACATGCAACCCTGAAGCCGCTCCAGAACACAGGCTGATGCTTGGGCGAGCTTTAAATGCACACACAGAGAGCTACCTCCGAGCAAGGGGGCTGGAGCCAGTGGTATGCGCTCCAGGTGTCCCGGCAGAGAGGCGGCAGGATCCAGATGTGGGCAAGCTGCTCCAGCCTTTGCAAAGGCTGCTGATTCAATGAGCTCTGTTCATAAAGGAGTGAGCAGGACTTCCAGGAACACAGAGGAAGCATTTCCAAGGGCTATTCCCATTGTAAGTCCAATAAGCTCCTTTGCATTTTAAACACACACCAGCCCGCCCCCCCCACTGTTGCAAGCTTTAAATATAGAAATAATAACTTCCTTTAAAAGAAGAACTTATATTGAACTTGGCAGTGTCGATCTAAGAAACATCCCATTCAGGAACTGGGCTCAAAGAGGGCAGGCAGCCTTGAGGAGGGCTGAGCCTGGGTCTCCAGGAACAAAAGCAGCTTACAAACCAGGTTCACCATATGAGAGCCTAATTAGACCAAAGCCCACACAGCAAACAGACAGACTACAGAAGAAATTGGAGTCTAATTTACACGGAGAACGATTACTTACTGCAACCAATTAGTGTCAAGCTGACTGACAGACTACCCAAAATACGTTCTTCCCACCCTCCCCTGCAAGTCTGAGCTTTCCTTGTCTTTCTTTTCCCTGGGTTGTTCAGTAGGTGAGCAGCAGCAACACACCACAAGACATCCGATAGTGAACAGAGACCTTTTGAGCTTCCCCTTAACACAGTTAGAGCCACCCAAATGCCACCCAACACAAGCCTCATCTGACCCAGAGATAGCAACAGTGGAGAGCAGCATGATGTACATTCCTTCCTGGTCTTAAATCCTTAGATGACATCCTGAGGGTCCCAACAATAAATTAATGATTTATGAGAGCTGTTCTCCTTTTCCTGAACATGTATGCTGCGTGGGGGCTTTCACCCCCTGTTTAACAATCATGTAGGAAACCCACAGATAAAGGTTATTTCCGCATAGTAATAGCCTTTGCAATGTGCTTAGGCTACAGGTTTCAAGTCCCAACCCATGTTGTTGGGCTCTGCCATGGAAGGAAAGCAGCGTCCCACTGCATCGTGGCTGCAATAGGGCAGTGTTGACAACCGGGACACCTAGCTCCAGCTACCTGTTCAGCTGCTCAAAAACCAGACCAGTCCCTCTCCTCTGGCTGCACTACCCCTGTGTGCTTGTGGCACCAGCACTGCTCAGCAGGGAAATGAGGAATTTTCACCACTGCTGGAGGGAGCCACCATGGACAGAACTCCTCCTTGGCTGGCACTGCCCTGGAAGAAGATGACTTCATTGTGTTTCCCAAAGCATGAACCAGTTGCTAATTCTGCAGGGAATGTGCCCCTCCTCCGTATCAGATTAGTCAAAAAACTGGTGAACAGACTTTAAAAACTCCTGAAATGCACACATGGAACCAGCCAAATGCCATTTATCTTCCTCTGATTGTTAAAGAAGAAACAACTCATTCTATCATTCTCCCCTTCCCAGTAGCATGCTCCTTATTAACAGGACTGTCTAATTGCTGTCCTTTGCTCCAAACCCTGGAATGCACGTGCATTTTAAATGCACAAACGACAGCATTTCAAAGCCACTTGCTGGTTTATTCTTCATAAACTTCTAAGGACAGTGTCTCTGAGCAGCCTCTCTGCTCTTCAGAGAGCTCTCATGTATGCATGTTCACACATGCAGGGACCACATTTTGGATGTTTAAGATCAGGCAATCAACCCTTCTTTTAGAAGCACTGATATAAAGCATATTTAAAGACTTTCTGGGTCTTCTGTATGAATGAGCCAAGCTATTCTTTTAATCTCTGCAGCCTGAATGGATATATGGCATTTTAAAAGGAAACTTACCCTAAAAAGAAAACTTGGAGGAAATGCTTTGTGAAGTTTATAGTAGCTGTTTGGTAGTATCTGGAGACAACCAGGACCTCAGATGGTGTAAAGCAGCAGCAGAGATCCTTTGATTTCAGTTCAAGGCAATGGTGCTAAACCAATGTACACCACAGAAGCACCACCAAGAGAGGTAATGCAGGACCACCTCACCTGGGGCTCCTTTGGGTATAGCCACCATGAAGGCTGCAAGTCCTGGTGTCCCTGGTCTCCCTCTGTTCCCTCCTGGTAAAATTAAGTCTCCATTAGTTACCAAGGGGATGCAGTGAAAACCCATGTGTGCTTGCATTCCTCAGACTTAGGCTGTTAATTTGGTGTTTATACTCCTGGAGTTTATGTCCTCCACACCCCCTTCTCCCCTGGGAACTGACTAGCTACCACTTTATCTGCAGCTCTCAGGACAACACATGCTGCTTCATTTTCAAATTCCCCTCCAGCGCAATGCCCTGAACCAGCTCTTCAGAGAGGAGCCTCCACCAGCTGTAATTCCCCTTAATTCCTCCTACAATTAGCAGGTCAGCTCACACCACCCTGATGACAGTGGGCTTTGGAAGTGCAACTCTATCACAATTATCTATGCATAAAAGATGGTCATTATAGAAGCAAATGTCTCAGTGATACCTTTATCAGCTGCTTGCTTGCTGCTCGCTTTTGTGCCGCTAACAACTTTATAGAGAGTGGAAAAGGCTCCAGCCTCATCGCTCTGTGCTGCAGCGTCCACTGGCAGAGGAACCTCTCCTCTGTGGTGGGCGAGATGCTGATTATAAAGCCATGGAGGCAATCACTCCTGAGAGGGTAGAGACATGCAGGAGCACGAGGATTAGAGAAACCTTCTCCTGAGTGCATCCCATTAGGGCTGGTGGCAATTACGTGCACTGATCAAGTTGGTGGGCTTCCCAGAGCCCCCTCTGAAATTACTGGGCAGGGAGAGGTGAGAAAAAGAAGGAAAAAATGAGAAAAATGGAGAAAAAGCAAAATAATCCTCAACAATGGTGGCAGACAGCATCTTGGCTGCCTGGGTGCAGGGCACAGGCATATCCATGGTGGTGGTCACTCAGGGGAGACCCACAGAGATAAAAGGCAGTAAGACTCATTGTAAAATACTTGTAAAATTGCTAATGGTCTCAGGGCATTTTAAGCCATCTTGAGCACAGCTAAATCACTTCTTTTATTTGCTTTCTGGTGGGATTTGCTTAGGTTTGTTTATGTCAATACATTGAACGCTCTGGTGTGCAGGTCAAAGCCGGGCTGGATGTGTTAGCTGACCCACACCACAGTCATCACTGCCAAACTCCGCAGACCATCCTTCCCCTCGTCTTTCCAGTTGCACATGAAGAAAAGAAACTAACTTAAATACATCTTCCTTTCAATATGCACTAATGGGAGCTATTGTAATAATAAAAACCAGAAGGAAAGGCATGAACTGAAGTTGCAAGCATGGTGCAGCCTTGCAGTTCTGACCCCAAAACTCCCGACAAGGTGACACATTATTAAGAAATATCCATATTAATCCCAACTGTAAAACGCTATGTTCAGCCAATTAAATTGCCTGAGCAGCTGAGCACTCCTGGAGACCTTTGTACTCTCACTTTGGGTTGGATTTTTCTTTTTTTTTTTTAATGCCCTCTTGGGGAACAGAATGGCTTCTGCAGAGACAAACCACCCAGCTCCTTCCAGCCTTGCTGTGTGTGTATATAAAATGTTCTTGGCTGCTTTCAAACACTGCACATTAATCTGCGCAATGGAGCCTGTCTCCTTCAGCGCTCAGATGATTTCTCTTTGAGGCGGGTAAGACAGAGCTGTTCCACTTGGCATCACATCCCCTCCCTGCCCCCTTCCCAGCCTTTTTTTTTTTTTGGTATTGCCAGAACAACAGCTCGCAAGCCCTCACTCCAGGCACGTGCAGATCTGCAGAAGAATATTCTGCTGTAGGAGCCCACAGATGTATGAAACAGACAGGATGCTCAGAAACAGACCTGGAACATCACCAGTTTAATGCATCAAATTATGAAAATACCACCACGCCTTCCTGCAGCTTAGCACACATCACTTATTTCTTCCTCAGCCATTTCTTTGCCTGTGGCTGAAGGCAGAGTGACACAAACTGTTCCTTGAATTAAGCGCTGCTGGAAATAAAACCTCAGAGAGGTCTATGGGTGGCAGTTACTGGAATTTGTTCCTGAGCAATGTGAGCCTAACAATCCCACCTTGATGAGCCCCACACACAATCAGAGCATCCCCACCACACAAAGGGCTGTCCAGAACAAAGCCAAGCATTTTTATTAGCATCATGCTTGGAGCTTGGATTTTCCTGCCTGTCTGCCCAAAAATTTACGCCAGCTCTTTGCTCTGTTGCTCAGGCTGCTGCCAACCAGGCACCTTGGCTGGCTGCTCTGCACGTGCAACCACTGCAGTGGCAGAAGCATGCTCTGAACTGCCCACAGGCCACTGAGGCTCAGATCAGCAAATAATGATGTTTCTTCAAGTCTTTATTAAATACGAACATGTTGCAGTCAACAGGTCTCCCCACAGCAGAAACTTCAGCCATGGCTTTGTCCACAGGGAAGCATAACCTTGACTCCACCACGTGCAGAGGAGAGATGCTTGTTACTGGGCCAAGTGGTCCCTTGCCACAAGTCATCGCGGACACTTCCCTTCTTCATTCCACTCTCACCACCTTGGGCACTTTTGCTCCACAGAAACGCCCAGAGCCTGAGGAATGGAGCAAGAGCAGAGTGGGAACACAGACCTCCTCCACATCTGGTACCAGCAACTGGTTAAACACCTGGGTTCATCATGAAAAGGAGAAGCACCTCTCACCTCCACCATGGACAGGACTTCTCAGGAGGGCAGATGTATGGGAAGCATAAAAGCTGTCTACAGATGTATGAACACCCTAAACCCTGACACTTGCTGGAAACTCATCAGTCTCAGGCTTCTGTAGCTCATCTCGCATTTTGGAAGCTGCAATGGAAACACTGTGCGCTTTCCCTGTTTCCAAGCATCCCCAAATCCCCAGCTCCTGGCATTTCTACAATGACTAAACACACAGTTCTCAAAATTTAAACCCTGTAAACCAAAAATCCACATGGGGACTGCTCCCACAAACCGGCTGATACCTGCCAGCAGCCATAATCTTGGTTCTATCAGATCTGCACAAGAAATGCATCCATTTTACTGGAGCGGGGGTTTTCTACAACTAAAATGGAAACAAAAATTGGCTTACGAAGATGAACGATGCCTGTGATAGTCTTTTGCTGCACTTGATTAAATACAGCACACAACAAACCCATTTTTCCTCCTTGAACCGTAAACTCAATAGTCTAAAATTAAGCCCAGCAGGGTAAGTAAGATCCTGTATAGATTTCAAAAGATACCGCAATTTTTTTTTTGTGAAAGCCTGACTGCAATGTATACACACTTTGCAAAATCCCTCGAGTACCTCTGGCACCAAATATAAACACGGGAAAGCTAAAAATCATGTCGTGTTTTTATCTAGATACAGCCCATACCACAGAGTACAGCCGTGGTTTGCCATTTCACGATAAACCAACTCTTTGCTTTTGATCATTTTAGTGTGTAACTGTGGATGTAAATGTACGATAGTATCATAAAAAGAAAACGGGAAGAAAAAGCCCAATCAAAGAAGTAGACCAACCTGAAGCACATGCTTTCCAACCAAAGGGTATTTGTAGATACCAGAATTACCATTTCTCTTAAAGACAACTGATCCTTTTCATGAAAATATAAGAAGCCCTAGAGAAATTCTGGTTGATTGTTATTAAATGAACAGGCCACGTGCATTTTTCCAGGAAAATGACTGAAGCTTGGCTTTAGCATAATCCTGAAGATTATTTACATCTTCTGCAGTTTTTTCCACTGCTGCTTAATAACCTGGGCTCCTTAGGAAACCACTGCCAGAGAAATATAAGTCCTGGTTTTTTTCCCCCTCCTTTCCTCTGTCTTTGACCTGCTTTTGTTCATTCTTCCTCGCACAGCAGCGGTTAAAAATACTTGAGGCAAGGAGGCATGAGAGAAACCCCTGGGGAGTGGCTGGGAAGGGTCAGTGTTCCCACTGCTGCAGCACTGCTGCTTCTCACACTTCTCAATCCCCATCTTCCAATGCCATCTGATGAAGTGGGAGCTTGGGTTGCCTTTCAAACACTATTTCTTTTTTTCAGGAGAAAGACCCAAAAGTGGAAAAAATTCCTCAGAAGGCAATGGGAGGAAGAGTTGCCTCTCTTCTTTGGAGGACAGGACTCCAAAACATGGCAGGTTCCTTGAGTACTGGGATGCTTTGGGGAGGGAATCTTAAGAGAGGTGCTTCAAGACAAGCAATTTGCTTTATGCTTTAGCATCCTTATTGTTTCCAGTCACACAAACTCCCTTCCTCTCCTGCTTTTGCCCTATCCACTGAGCACAGTGAGCAGCTGAGCACAGAATGAAAACAATTAAATACTCTCCAACGGGCAGGGCTGCAACTGGCACGGTAATGAGGTCATTATGCTCCTTAACATGCTTTCTAAAACTAAAATTACATCCAGGTATACAGATATCCTGGCTGCACTGTGCCCAGGGAATCATCTTAATGCAAATTCTCCAACAGCCTGGTTTGGTTTTGTCATTTCAAAGCAAACCTGGCCCTATCAGGACAACAACAAAGGCTTGGCTGATGTGCAGGGTCCCAAATTTCACCTCCTCTCAGCTCAAGGGAATGTGAAGAGACCTTGTGTTCTGCATGGCCAGACCCTGTGCTAGAGCCAAGAGTCACCTCTCAGCAAGGCAGTGCACAACCAGACTAAAGGACCTCTGCTCCACAACCAGAAGCCATCAGAGGTCAGGATCAATGTCTCATCCTGCTCATCTGACATGCTCCCTGTCATCATCATGGGTACTGACACGGCTGAGGTCTAGCCTAGGAGGGATCCCATCTGGCAAGCAATGTTGGTTTGAATTACACAGCAGACTGTACTGCAGAAGGCTCATTTGCACTAATTAGAAGCATCCTGTGGGTACACGGGAGAACTTCAAAGGACACTGGTAGCCTCGATGGCACAAGTCTCTTTCTGAGTGGTCAAAAGGCAGAAACTCCCCTGTGTCCTTCAGCATTTCTCAATAAACCAAAATTATACAGAATTCTTTTTTTGGGGGGGCAAACAGACAGGTCACTGCAAAATCCACACCAGAGAAAGTTAAAGGTCATATTATTTATCATTTAACATGTGCAATTCACATATGCACACGTCTGCCACCCAGACGCACAGCCATACGCTGCTTTGCTTCTGCCGGTGTCCCAAACGGAATACAAACAAGGGTTCATGTATATTGAAATCTGTAGGAAGCTTAACATTTACTTGGCTTTTGTGTAAACACTTACGTGAATTACATGAGTTTCAGCCAAGAGGCTCGGCACCCCACCGTGCAGAGCCATATAATTCATTACAATTAAAAGCAGAGAGCGAGGCAATCAGGCTCACCCGACACTGTGCTGGTATAGATTTGTTCTTCCAAATGGTTTCCAATTTGTCTTCACAGCAGCTCAGCCTCTTGGGGAGAAACCCCATCAGTGTCTGCCTGGGACTGTGGGGGGGATGCTGCTCCTGTAGTCCAGCGGCAGCACATGCCCACAGGCTGTGCTGAATGACTTGCACGCACACCACTGAGAAACAGACAGCGAGAAACCTGCTTTACACCCACCCGGACCCAGGAGACACAGGGGACCCACAACAGGTAGGTGTCCCAGACACAGTCTCACCACACCACCAAGCCAAGCATTTGCTTGTACCATCAGGGTGAGGCACTTGCAGGCAGATGAGCACTGCCCTGGGTGCAGGTTTTATACATACAGAGCATTGCATCCTGACAAAAGTACTTTAATAACAATCAAGAAAAGATCCCCCCACGTAAGCACGTGCATCACCCCAAACTGCAAGGCAGCATTTATTCCCCAAGTCTCTGTCTTTCTTACTCAGTATTCATAATATGCAAAGCTATTAAACTATCGTATGGAAAGTGCTGCGGCTTACAGAGCTGCAGACAAGTGGTGTTATCATTTGGTATTTCTTCTTTTGTTATTACAGTGAATCTTCCTACATCTCGGAAAATAATCCAATTATTGCTTACCACTGGTAAGGTCACTCTTGCTTTGAACAGAGATTTGGGTAATACTCTGATTACTCTTAAGCAAATATTGCTGGCACTTGGGCAGTAATTTCAGAGAGACTGAAAATCCATTATACCGGAAAACATGGAAAAATATTCACACTCTAGATGATAAAAACAACAAAAAAGTATCATTTCTCTGCCTTATTAGAAAAATATTGGTTTATCTGAAAGCAACAGCATAGATATATTCAGCTATTAAAGCAATATATAATTTCTCATATCATATAACCGTCAAAATACGGCAATCATTGAGTCTTTATTAAATGCTCCCATACGAGCTCCAAAAGGTATTGAACTACTTAAGAGCAATATATGGAAAACAGCAGAAGGTTTGTATCACTTGTGGGAATAACAGAGCTCCCAGAGAAAAGCAGATATCAAAGATCAATCTGTAATAAGGAAAAGGAAGTTAACATCCCTTACAGTGGCCTCAGAGATAATCTTTCTGCACTGAGCCAACAAGATAACAGCAAAATCACATAAAATACAGATGATGCCAAAAAAAAAGGTGTCTTTTATATTTCTTTTGGTGCAATTCGTCACAGGTTCCTTACTGTCAGACCATCTTTAGGTAATGGCAAAAAAAGGGGGGAAAAAAACCCCAACCGGTTTGGTTTTTTTCCCCTTAAGGAGGAATTAATCATATTGTCACTGAAAGATGGGTTTTTTGACACCACTTTTCTTGTGCTGGCCAACTGATATTAAAAACAAAACACTGCTAGGGCTTGCTGTCCTTCTGCTGAAAGAGTGGAAAGATGCTCAGAATTAACCCCCAAGTGTCCTGCCAGCTGGGAACAGGCCTGTCTCAGCGATGCCACCAGAAAGCCTGAACTGATGTCTCTGGACAAAGGGAAGGATGACAATCACCAACAGCTCTGGGTGTGGCTGGGGCTGCCTGACCTACAATTGGCTTCCCCTCTTCTCCCTGCAACTGCATTGCTTGCTGGAGCTGTTCCTCCCAACGCCCCACCATGCATCTTTACCCCACAGCTGGGATCTGTATCAGGGTCCCAGATGAACTCCTGCTCAGCCTTGGTGGGTTTGGCACAGTGACACTCCTGTGACCTTTTCACAGCTGCATTCCCCCCCCCGCCTTCTTTCAAGCTCATGAGGTTTCCAGCCCTGGGGGAGGGAACACCAATGCAGGATGTCACGGCGCTGCAGCAGGAGCAGTGACATGCCACTGGGGACTGGGATGGGTGAGTGGGCCCAGCACTGCATCATCTCTTTCCTAGGAAACTGCTCATCCGCCTCAGACTTGCCAAAATCCCGAGGGGATAGAGAAGAGTGGAAATCACATAAAGAAAACCTATTTAAAGCCATACACCGCTATCATGCAGCAAAGGCAAAAAGCACATGAGTGTGCCTCAGCCCTCCTGAGGACTATTCACTCCAGCAAGCTGCCTGTCAACACAGGGCAAGCCATGGGGCTGGGGATGATGCCTGGTGACAGTGACATGGCAGTACCATTGCAAAAGCCTAACCCTGACTTTGCCCTGCCTGTCTTTGCCTCCTGCCTTCCCACTTCAGACTAAGAAGGCGACCAAGAAGGTTTGTAGAGGAGGGAACCACTTCCAGGGCAGGCATCCTAGAGAGGGTGTCATGAGGACAAGGATGCCCAAGGGATGACTGGAACCCCAGCAGACCTTTGTAACCAGCTGAGGCCTAATGAGTCCCATGGGGTTCCCACACCCCTCCCAGAACTGGCCTCGTACCTCTCTCCCCTTGGCCAGGAGGCAGCAAGCAGCTGCACAGAGCTTCAGGCACGTTTGGCAGTGGGAGGTGATGCTCTCCTCCATATGCTTAACATCATTTCTATTTTGAACCTCAGTCCCAGTGCCTTTCTCCTGTTTGCTTCTTAATGCTTTACTCATTAATGCCCGCAACCCACCATGTGGCGTGGACACCTGCAAGCTTTTACTTGCTCCTGGATTGCCTTGATTCGATGGCTTTCAGAGACCTTTGACTCGTCTCTCAAGAGGTATCCAAAAGATAGGCTGTAAGCTAACGGTGCCAATCCAGATTGCTGGACGGTGTTTCTTCTACGTACTCAACAGCCAGGGCTTGGGCCTTAGACCTTCCCTGCATATCTACAGTGCTATGAAACCCAAGTGCAAAGGGTACAAAATACTGCCTAACAGAAACTGCACTTCCACTGAACTAAATGCTTGTGTTCTGTGTGCTTATTCCTATAAAAATGTAAGTTGACAACTAATCCTCTCTTTTCTAAGTAATAATTACATTTGCTTATTTATTTATTTATTCATCTGGAGAACTGGGGGCTTTTTTAGACAAAAAGCAGCAGCCTGAAAAACTGGAAACTGACTATTTAACAAATAAATTTAATTTGTGCCTTAGGAAGAGCATTGGCTATTTTAAGCACATTAGGTTGTTAGGTTAAATATCAGGAAACACAGAAAGAAAAATACACAGTCTTATGCTCGTCATTAATGGTACTAAAACCCAGCACAAAGGAAAGCCCATGGGACAGGATTTTTAAAACTATTCTGCAAGCTGCAAAATAACCTCCAGATTAAAAGTGCATTAAGATAATTATAATCAAAATATCCCTGTCACCTGACAGTCTTGTACAGTGAGAGAACTCCAGAGGCCGTGCTGGCACAAAAGGCCTCTGCCTTCCCAAATCCTTGTCCAGGGATGAGTTTATCTCCCCAGCAAGCGAACCAAACCAAGCCATAATTCTCCTACCAGCTGCAGGAAGAAGTTAACCCGTCTGCCTCGCTGGGGCCAGTGCCAGCACGGGGATCCAGGACCCGATGCTGCGGGATGCAGGCACTGCAGGGGACCCTGGCACACAGAAATGCCTGGGGTGACTCCTCCCAGCATCCCCTTTCCAAAAAATAGCTTGGGTGAGACAGGCTGAGACCTAAGAAGTGATGGATGAGTCTGAGATAAATGAACAGATTCACCATCTGAGGAGAGGCAGGGCAAAATAGGAACCTTTAAAAGTCCCTTCCAACCCCAAATATTCTATGATTCTATGAAAATACAGAGCCAGGTAGCAAGCAGCAAGTACGCCGGTAGAGAGCAACCTTGATGCTAGAAGAGTTTTCAAGTAAAAAAAGGGAAAAAAAAAAAAAAAAAGAAAGAAAGAAAAAAGAAAGAACACCAACCCAAACTCAATGGGCAGACACTTTTCCAAAGACGTTTACACAGATTGCAGACAAATATCAGAAGTATTGTTCTGTTTAATATTGTGAGTTTTACAAACAGCACCTGATAGTGCTGACTGGGTACAACACCTCCCAAATAAACTTTAGAATCAGGAGGACTAAGAGAGGATCATTATACTCACATCTGCACTGCTGCTTTAAAGTGAGGAGCCTGGGGAGGCTGGTAGCACGGAGAGAAAACAGTATGGGTGGATTTAATGCAGAAACCCAAGATGGCTCATTAGCACGGAAGCGAGTGTTGTCAAAGAGCTCATGTCTGCACCAAAGCACCAACCTGGAGTAATTGAGCCCAGCTATTTAACTGAGAGTGAATGAGACTTTACAGCACAACGGTGATATGAGAGCTTGCTGCAAATCCCATTCTGCAGGTACCACAGGGAGGGGATGGTGGCCCTGGCCACACCTGCACATGTCACCACATAGACCTTACATAGCCTGAAACAGTCAGGAAACACCAGGTATGGCATTTTTTCATAAATCTAGTCAAAAAAACCGTTGCATAGAGCAAATGCACATTGAAGTAATGCCACTTGCACCATTGAGGTTCTCATCAGGGATGAGTATGTCATGAATCACTGCTGAAGCCAACATTAAAATGATATTGATGTTGAGAATCCCAGGCGTCCCATTTGGTGCTCATACAACATATGGCACATGTGAATTTTATAGCTTTTGTATTAATCTGCCCAGAATGCCATCAGTTTGCAAGATTTCATGAAATATTAAAATTGCTGAGGATAATTTATTTTACAACTCTAGGCAAAGGCCTTGGGAATGATGAGAACCTCCCCATTAAATTCACGCAGGTCTGTGACTCGCAGCCCTAATATCTCACATCTGTTTGCTGAGTGAGAGAAAGACACGATGTCTTTCAACTCAGTTATTTGATGGATCGGCCTGAATTTGCTTATTAAGGTTTCTACTATCCATTATCACTGCAGGAAACAGAGAGGGAGGGATGATAGACTAAGCATGTTTACCAAACCATGTGAAATCCAGAGAGACACTCATAACAAATCTCTACAGCCACTGCAGGATAGTGCCAGGCATCTTTATCGAGAGCCCAACTGTGAATTGCACAGTTGGCTTTTAAAAACCTCAACAGAAGGCTATGACGTATAGGGATAGTATAGAAAAGACTGAATTTTCATGCCTCATGATGAATATAGTACTAGTAGAAGCATTTCAAAAGGCCTCTGCTCACCTGTGTGCAAAGCAGTATTTGAGGTATCAGCAGGAGGCCGACACACTTGTGCACCAGTGCACAAACGTAAGCAGTAATGGATGGCGTTGGAAAGCAGCCGGGGCCAAGATATTCCCTGCTATAATGATTACTGTAAAAAAGAGTGATTTCTGCAATATGTATCAGGAAGATTCAAAGCCAACAGCTGGTGGGAACTTTGAACAACCACAGAATTCAATAGTAAATCTCTGATGAATGGTTAACACCTTGCAAATCTCTTTTCAAGAGCAGGGAATGGTATAAAACTAGGAGCCTGCTGCAAAACTACGTACACTCAAGATACAAAGTCAGTATTTCAACCAACTAATAATGAAAAAGAAGGGTTCACACAAGGTCTCTTAGTCCAGCCTCACGCTTTAAGGGTTAGGTGCACTGACCGTGTGGGTAACTGTGCAAGTCTCAGACTTTGGCTACATCTGTGTACACAGGAAGAGGCAAGAGAAAAAAAAAAATCAACCAAAGCATCACATTGTTATGCACTGGTAACAGCCTGGGTTGTGCTGATGTCTGAAAAAACAGTCAGTAATTCCTGTACCTTAAACACAGCACACACAAACTTCTGCAAAATTTATTATTCCCTTATTTCCTACTGGAAATTGAGATTATTGAAATCCTCCAAGCCTCATGACCAAACAAATCATCCTATTAAACACAAACTGAAGGGAACAGGTGGAGATGGTGAAGATGCATCTGCTGAAATGAGCATACAAGTGGTAGTTACTGAGCATGCAATTACACAAACTTAAGCCTGTATCTACAGAGATGTTTCTCATTAAAAAGCATCTTGTTAATACCAAATACTCTTGGACTGCTTCTCCACAATGTAAAAAAATCATGTGCAAAAGTACATTCTACTTCCAAGATGCCATAAACATGAACAGCAGAAGACCAATATTATGAAAAAGGAATTTCAAAGTTCATATTATTGCCCCAAATGGCCACACTGCAACCGACTGCACAAAGAGCACCATCCACAAAACAGCCATCATCTGCCCAATGACAGCCCACAAAGTTGCAAATGATAAGGACAATGAGGATGATAAATGAAGTTGGACTGACAATGGCTGCGCTCTGAATTACGCTTTGATTCTATTATTCCCAGCTCCTGCGGCACATATGTTAAATATATTGAGAACTTATCATGGTGACATGTGGATTTGCACATCAGTTTCAGAAATATGTGGATTCACATAAACAGCACGAGTGTGTGCTCGCTCCAGCCAAGACACTCGTTCATTCTTCATATGCATTTACTGATGGGAACGGACCCGTCAGCATCACTGCGCGGTTCATCCGTAATTAACATCTGGATACCAAAAGAGAATAAAAGCTGACACAAGGCCCAAGTCTTCCAAACTTTGTGAGCTCTCTGGATCCTTGAAAACTAAACACTGAATTGAATAAGGTATGTCTTGACCTGAAAAAGAGAATTTTCACTTTAGACATGTGCTAAACTTCAAAGATGCTCCAGCATGTTGACCCAATGTCTCATTGATGAGGGATGACCTGGCAGATGGAGTGATCACACAGCACTGCAGAAGTGGGGAGAGATTTTGCTCTAACAACTCTTTCCTGGGAAATGATCCAGTGGAAATAATCCCATTAAATTAATAACAAAGAATAACAAATCAGGAAAAGGGGAAAAAACCAAACCAAACAACAAAAAAACAATAACAGAAGGGAAAAAAGCTATCACGCACCACCAAAACATGACGAGGATGCAGATGGTCATTGCAGCTCAAGTGCCCTGCTCCCACTGGTGCTCCCGCATGGGATGCTCATTGGAGAAATAATCCTTGTGGGATAAATCAAGCCTTTACTCATCACATCCCAACCTGGGGCCCTGCTCTCTTCCCCAGGGCAATCATAGTGCTCAACTGTCCAGGATACAAAATTTTAACCAGAACCAAAGAATCATGAATTGGCTTCAAAATTTTGTTTCTGTTTGTTCCCACCATTCAGAGTAACTCTGTCCTTCCCTGTTACACAGCCCTGTGCTACTCATGTATGGTTTCACTGAGTCTCCTTGCTTTTACAGGTCTGTCAGACATGACTAAAAGCAAGAAAAGGACAAATACACCTGTGAAAAGTCAGTAAAGTACTTGCAACATTCCCTTAAACATTCACTGCTGTGATTTACTAGAGGACATCACATGCTTTCTGTGTGCTAAACTCTCTGGCAAAGAAAATAATCCTGGTCCTTCCATGCTTTAATCCACAGCAATTTGACCAGAATCAGCATGTTATACATGTCCTGAGAAATAGCAAGGTGTTCCTCCAGGGCACTAGTCTGTCCTCGGTTCATTTCACCTGGGGAGCTCCTTGGCAGGGCTGGTTGTCCACAAGCACATTTTCTGGAGGTTTTCTTCAAGCTTCAGAGGTCTGGCCACCATGAGTTACTCCAGACAGGGCTCCCTCTTCACAGCACTGCTTCTCCATTGTACCTCCACCAGAAATGTATCATGCCACCATGACTATGCTTATGGTGCTCCAAAATTAAAGGGTTTTTTCAGAGTTCCTGGTGAGGGTTTAAAGGTTTATCGACTCAATGACAAAACCTTATCCATCACCTTCACAGTGCAATGGTTCTCAAACCCATGCAATGCACCAGTGAGGTGCGATTATCCGTTGGTATAACTGACAGGCGAGCAGGCATGATCCCTGCTAACACCTTGGGGAGATGTGAAGTTGAAGCTGGCGGGCAGTTTGCTTTCGAGTAGCTGTTGGGAGATGGAGGTGAAATCGTTGTGAAGTGGTGGCAGGTGTGACCAGCAGTGCTGCGGTCACTGCAAGGTGAGAAGGAAGGCATACACCTCCCCTGTGAGCCCACAGCCATGACTTTATGCCAAGCAATTAGGGATAGACTCCATCCATCATGAACTCACCTTGCTTTTTTTTTTTTTCCCCAAACTAAAGTAATGGCCCAGCAAAATCTGTTTTCACTGATGCTTCTTAAAACCAAGACTGGAAGAGCGTTTCAGCTTACCCCGAGCAGATTTGCCTTTTCTGCACTAGACACAATGTCAACACGGGTCTTTGAGATACATATCATCTAGTCCAACCCCCCTGCCATATATATATTTTCTCTCTCTCTCTCACTCTCAGTGCTCTAGGTCTTCAAAAGGACAAGACTATAGACGACTCATTGACAGCAAAGCTTACGCATGCTATTTTCCATGCAGTTCATGCTTTCAATCTCCCTCATATAACTGTCTGGGGTGATTTAAATAAGAACGGAAAATCCTCCCACAAGACTAAAGCAGCACCATCGAATTTGTAAATACCTCGGGCTCCACAGAAGGCTGTTAATGTTAATACGGGGAATCTGATGCAAATGAAAAAAGAAAAAAAGAAAAAAAAAAAACCACCACCAAAAAAATATACTCATTACAGAGTTTCTTGTAATGACAGTGCTCAAATATAACCACAACAGTCTGCTTTTGATTAGAGCAAGCCATTTAGTACCGCCTTTATTATTTGTTGTTTCTATGGTTTCTTGGGTGCACATCACTCTTCCCAGACAAACACAGAGAAAGGCTCAAACGATTCTTCACTGAAGTAACAAATCCTGCTGGATTTCAGTGAGGTCGAGCCCATGCACCCTCTCACCCTCCTCCCAGCTCTAGTACACCTTTCCATATGGGTTTAGTTTCTTTTATTTTGGAGTAGGAGTGGGGTTCCTTTACACATTCATCCATCTGCAATGGGAACTTTCCTTCTTCTCTTATCCACTTCCAGAGGCAAACATTTTCATACATGAGATAAAATGGGAAACAAGTCATTCCCACTTCAAGGAGAACTGAGGTTCATTTAAATCAGCTCAGTGCCATGGACATCAGAAAGGGCCCAGATGAGCATCTCAAATGAAGTGCACAGTCCCCACCCAGCTGCCTCCAAAGTGCATCTTCTACATTGACCCTGCAGGCTGTCAAAGCCATTTCCAGCCATCACAGAAGGACACCCTCCTCAGACTTCTCAACCTGAGACTTTTTTTTTTAAATAAAAAAACCAAACAACAACAAAAAAAACCCTCTACATAACAAATAACCTCCAGCAATCTGTCAGGTCACAGGGTTAGCAAATGGGAATCCAACTTTAATTAGCTGATGGTGGTTAACGGCCCCATAAGCATGTTGCATGCCCAGATCTGTGACCTCAGCTCCTTGGCAAGTGCTTTTGTTTAGCTGCAAGAGAGGACACCGACCACACAAAAGCGGCTGCACAGCTACAGGGTCAGTTTGTGCAGTATTAACGAAGCAATATAGATGATAAGAAGTACATCCAGTGCCTGGATACACTTTATGCTCAGGGGAACTGGACTCATATTAAACAGCAAAATAGTGATCTATTGTGTAGGATGTGCATCTGAAAGAACAGTGTCCATATGGGACCACACCACTCATAAACAGAGATTGCAAAAAGCTCTTTTTAAAGAAAATCAAATTAAAAGAATAGCATATATATACACATATAATACATACATATGGCTTACATTTTTCCAGGGGAACTTTATCAGTTTGGACCTCTTCTGTACCTAGGTTCCTTTTTGAGTATAAGGTGTTTTATCAATACAGAATGGGGCTTTCTAACAGAGAAAAAGAGAATCTCAGTGAGGATTGCCACACTTCACTTTTGCCCCACCAAATTCTTCTCCCAGCTCTGGATGGCTGAGATGGATTGCACGGCTGGAGCTCAGACAGCAAGGAAAACAAATGAAAAGTTGTTTTAATTTTTCTAGTACTTCCATGTGCAGTACATAAACCACTATTCAGAGTAAACAAACCCATTGTGGAGCTGGAGGGGGTGATAACCAGAGTACACAGATCTCAATAAATACATCAAACCATCAAACTGTCAGACTTGGCTCTTTCCTTTGCTATTTGAAATGGATCAAATAAACGCTTGGAATTAATAAAAAAATAGTTTAGAAAGGCCTCATAATAATGAGGCCAGTAATAAATCACATTAGCAAAGCATCTCAGTACAAACTGGCACTTGTGCTTCGGAGGAAGCGATCTTGGGAGGACAAAGCTGTTCTCCACCCCTCTGTAAACATTATTACGAATTTGCTTAGTTGCCATTGACATATTGTTCCCAAAGCTGTTGAAAAATTTCCTGCTCGTCAGTGATTTACAGAAATGTTCACCGTAGGATGGAATTCCCACCAGAAGCTCCCTTGGGTTCCCATGGGGCAGGTCACAGAGTCACTGCTCCTCCTGTCCTGGGATGCCAGACCAGAGGTGGAGGGGAACCAGGACACCTGAAAACTATTTCACTTACTGTTATAACTCCAGGATTTGACTTCTACTCTGCTTCTCACATGTTTGCCAAAGTCAGCATTTGTTCATCCATTTCATTTAAACATCATTTTCCACTTTGGTACAAACAGTTTGTCACCGAAGAGCAGCTCTGCACCAAACAAAGGCTGTAAGCAATATCCCACCCTCTTACCTATGTAAATACTGTTTATTAATGGGGGGAACAAAGTGCAATGTCCAAACTTGAGGCCTGTGAAGCTTTGCACCCACACTTGAGCAGAAAAACTGAGAAATGTGGGAAGGTTTGATGGGGTATAAATCAGAGGGAACCTCAGCCTGCTACCAGGGCTCCAAGCACCTCACCATGCCAAGGCTCACCGTGCACCACAAGCCACCCAAAACCACAAAGCTGTCTTCTGCAAGTCCCAACTGGATCTAAAAAGGCACATTTTTCTCAGTGGAAATGTCAGATTGTGGTGAAGTCGGGACAGCTTTTTGCTTTGTGTCATCATTTTATCCCAGAGTCGGAGCTTTGCAAGAGGAGTTGAGTGAAATGACAGCTAAAATATTATGGCAACAGATTTGTACCACTGATCAGCTGCTCAGGTGATGAAAGAGACTATTCCCCAGCAAAATGGTATTCCCTGAATGACTGACTGAGCAACTGATACAGGTTTCATACGAAAAGAAAAAAGTAAAATTAAAAAAAAAAAATTCACATTAAAGATTCATAGGAAAAATTATGTCAGATCCTGTCTAATCCTTTTCTACTTCACTAATGACTCCAAACTCTTTCACTATTCATCTGTGTTACTAGTTCCATTTTTCTTTTGGGTTTTTTTCATTTCTTTTGGTTTGGGGTTTTTTTCTGTTTATTTCCATTTCCTATTTAGAGATCTTAGACTTCAGCTTTGAACATCAGCTCCACTTCGCTGCTTTTCATCTTCCATGCAAGCAGACTAGCAGCTGATAGAAATAACAAAACCGCTCCTCTACCTGCCCCTGAGCAGAGCCCAAAGTAAGGCACAACTCCTGGATGAACACCCTGTGAGTCACTTCATTACTGAGGCAGGGTGCAAACTAATTGACCATCTCTGTTCCTCTGCATATGCAATGCAGCCTCCCCAGAAAGGCTGTCTGCCTCTCACTTACAACATTCATATATTATCACGAACCAGAATCAGTAAACATGACACAATTAAAAAAATAAGTTGATGTGGAAAATCAACTTAAAGGGTTCTCGAGACAAAAAGCACTTCTAGATAAAAATGCCTCATAAAAATGTCCATTACAGCATCCTGGCTGCAGCACAGCCAACAACACAGGATCACATTTTATTTCGTACTGGACAAATTAAACCCTGAGACATCTGATTCTGTCTTTCCCATCACAGCCGTGTATCAGAGGTTCACAACTGTGTATCAGACTCCCTCCCACTTCCCAGGCTGCTTTGACTAGACCAGATCAAGCACCCACGAGCACACAGCTGTCAGGAAGATAGACAAGACAGGTCTTCTCCTATTGTGCTTCTCACTGTTTCCCAGGGTTTCTTTCTGATTTTACTGCCATGTTAATTCTCCTAAAATCCTATGGTAATCACCCTTAATCCAGCTGCCAGGATCCCAGCATTTGTTACCTTGCCATTTACTCTAAGGAAGGTGTGAAGCTGCTTTATCCCACCAGTCACAGACAGATGAGTTTCTAATTGCAGAACCATTCCCAGGTTCCTTGTTTCTACTTGCAAACCAATTTCTACATGGGAGGCAAGAAAGCCTTTGCACAAACCCCGTGCTTTCACACGGTCAGCACATTTTATTGGCTCTCCTGGCAGCTCACAAAACCACTGACCACCAGGTTCACTGCCCATCTGCAGGACCGGACAAGAAAGGACGGGTCTGTTCACTAGAGGCTTCTTCCTTTTTCAGAGGTCTCAAGAAATTCAAGTGGGTAGATCTCTAACTTCATCAGAGGGCTCTTGTGATTCACATCCTCTCATTCACAGTCTGAGGTCACCAAGAAGCATTTCAAGTTGCAAGGTCATCACTTTAGAATGCTCTGCCCTACATCTCCAAAAGCTGGTGCACAGGCTGAAAGGAGGGCATCTACACCTTCGCATACAGCCCAACTGCAAAGCACGCACACACAAACGCGTGCCTAGGGTGGTGTCTCTACCCTCAAGATCTCATAATCCCCCTCAGGATAGAAAAAGTTCATCATACAATCATTTAGGTTGGAAAAGACCTTTGAGATGATCAAGTCCAATGGTTAACCCAGCACAGCCAAGTCCCACCCCTAAGCCATGTTTCTAAATTCCACATCTACATGTCTTTTAAATTACCTTCAGGGATGGTGACCCCACCACTTTCCTGGGCAGCCTGTTCCAGAGCTTGACAACCCTTTCAGGGAATAAAATTTTCCTAATGTCCAATTTAAACTCCCCCTGGCACAACTTCAGGCCATTTCCTCTTGTCCTATCACTTGTCACCTGGGAGAAGAGACCAACCCTCACCACACTATAACCTCCTTTTGGGGAGTTGTAGAGAGCAAGGTCTCTCCTGAGCCTCCTTTTCTCCAGGCTAAACAACCCCAGTTCCCTCAGCCACTCCTCATAAGATTTGTGCTCTAGACCCTTCACCACATAAACCCAAAAAGCAAAGGCAGTCAGGAGGGCTCTTCCCTTTCACTTCTATCAGCATCTTCTAAAAGCGTCCTGCAAGCACCGTGAGGAGCCAGGATTACACCCTCCCCACCCACAGAGAGAGCTGGCAGAACGTGTGCAGGGAGACACTCTGATACGATGATTACTTGAGCGCAGGTACAGCCACATAGGTTGGGCTGAAGTGTGAACCTCCAGGTTCTCCTGGTGGAGAATCACCCCTGTGCCTCTGTCCTGGTTTGAGTGAGGACAGAACTAATTCTGTTCAGTGATTTTACTTTTCAGCTCAGTTCTTCTAACTCACTGCCCTGTCTGAAGTCAGCAGCCTGTTTCACAGGCAGTGTCTGCGGCTGGCAGTGATAACATCCCATGTTTAGAGATACTACCAAGGGTTGGTGTGCAGACCAAGGCCACTGCTGGATCTTGTGTTACCGTGTTTGGGGGTGCAGAAAGTAAAAGGCAGCACCTGCAGGGAGGAGGGGACAGGACAGGTGACCCTGAACTGACCAGTGAGGGATTCCAGCCCATATACATCATAGTCTGTATAAAGCTGAGGGATCGCTACACTCTTGGCTTGCTTCTTCCAGCTTCTTCTCGCTTCTTAATGGCCAGCATCTGAAGAGGACTCTGTCCATTCTGCCTTCAATCCTGATCTGTGCGTTCCCGAATCCAGTACCAGAATCCAGCTCTTGAATGCAGTTCCTGTCTGCTGCTGGGCTCAGTCTATGACCTTCCTGGTGCCTGCTCCACAGCATCAGTGGTGATGGTGATGTAACTGCCATCGGGGGGGGTTGATTTCAGTATGGGTTTTGTATGTTTGCATAGATATTCCATTTTTATTATTATTATTTTCATTAAAGCTGTTCTAGTTTCTTTTCTAATCACTCAGTCTCTCTCCCTGATTCCTTTTCTCTTCCTCTTTGGGGAGGGAGGGGGGTTAACAGAGAGTGTCTGTTATAGGTCATGGGGGCTGCCCTGATCCTAAACCATGACAGCCTTCTCCCCAGCTCCCAGGGCTCTCCTTCTCATGCTGAGGAGCCACAAACTCTTCAGGGACCAGGACTGAGGACATCTCCCTTCTCCTAGCTCCAACCAATGAAACGCACTGGCTGAGCATTTGGGCAGAGAACTAACCTAGTGCTCATGCCAATGTGTGCCAGACACCATGGCAACTGGTGTGCTGAGATGATTATGTCCAGCCACAATGCTTAGTAACAAGGCATTACATCACTTCATGAGAAAGCCTTTGCCTGGCTCCATCCCTGCTCACCATGCTGCCTGCAAGGGAAAGGGACCACTCCAGCCATCATTCTGCAGGACTCCTCCCATCCCCTCCTTCCAGCAAAAAGAGCTTTATTTGGTGACTGGTACCCCACCGGGGCAATGGAGTCAAGCCCAGCAAACTCTCCAATGCTCTTCTAGGAACAACTCTTATGCCTGAGAAATGTAGAGGTGGGTGAGCTGGAGGGAAGATGCTTCCCTTTGTGTCCAGCGTGGCCACTTCGCCTCTCCCCATATTGTGCTTCAGGCAGATCGGCAAAGCAGCCCACCAAAGCACCTCAGCATTGGTTCTGGCTCCTCCGCACCAGTATCCACACAGGACCCTGCTCGGCCAGCCTGGCCAGCACCTTTGCTGTGGGTCACTGTGTGTGGTCCCTGTTTAAGCACCATCTGTCTCGAGTTTAGCACAACAACGCTGCAGCCCCACCAACTAAAACAGGCTGCAGGATTTAAATCCTGAATAAATGCAAAGTTAAGTAAATGATAAGCAGTGAAGATAAATAGCACAGAGATGGGTCTGACAGGAGGCTGGGAGCCAGGGGGCCAGGGCACCACAGGAGGTGAGAGCACACACCTCTAAGTGACCCTAGGTAGAGCCAGTCCCCTTCCCAGCCCTCAGACTGGTGTCAATGACATCAGGACATCAGTCACTGTCTTTAACAGACTTAGCCATTCACTGCATGCTGTGTTGCACCTCACTACACCAGTATCATGACAGGGAGAAAGCAGCAGAACATTACAGGTGAAAATGCAATTTACTGCAGATCCCCAAGTTAGGGGCAAAGCACTGTCACAATGCCAATCCCTGTTTATTCAAGGGTAGAACAAGTCGAAAGGTTGAAATGCCAGATCCAAAGGGTATCGCTGCACATTCTCCTCTATTCACTGCTCACCAACAAGAAAGCCAGCAGCAATGCAAGGCAATTTAGAAACAACACAACCACATGTGGGCACACCATGAAAAGTGCAGCCCTGGCCTTCACCGCAGTAGCAGAAGTGACCAGAGCGATATAATACGAAATGATGCCCTCAGCGTGTGAATAGAAAGTGGACCATCTGCATCAGCCTGGGAGATAACTTGCCAGTATTAATCATCACATTCATGTTAACATTTAGTGTGTTTCTGGAAATCCTTAATAAAATCCAACGTGCAGCTAACCTCAATTATTTTCCCATTTAAAAAAAAAAAAAAAGAATAGTGCAGAAACAACAGTTTCATCCACATCTCTCTGTAAAGTCGCAAACAGAAAAGTAAGAGGTTATTAAAATGAGCAGAGGGTGGCTCAGGTTTACAGAGCCAGAGATAACGGAGCACATAAAGCAGTGATCACAAACCACTGGGCACCAGGTTGACCTGTCAGCACCCCAAAAATATCAACTGCCACATGCCAAGAAGTCTACAGAAGAGCAGGCTGCAGTCGGTATACTGGAGAGTCCCAAAGTTGCTGCCTCCCCAGCTAATTCTCTGTGCTCTCAACCCATTGTGTGTGCAAGTCTCCAGAAAACTTTGGTACACTGTGGGGTGCTCAGGCACGCAAGGACACACACACACAAGCAGCACACAATGGCAAGTATTGCACAAACATGCTAAAGCATGGATTTCCCATACACATCAAGACCCTGAGCCACTGAGCACTTGGAAACCTGTTTGTGGTAACAGAAATGATCACCTTGAGAACAAGCAGTGGCGAAACAGTGTCGGGAAGCAACAAATATGTCAAAGTTCCTGGCTGCCTGGCATCCTCCCCATTCCAACCCTGGGCCATGTCATACCAGAGAACAGGGCTGGATGCTCCCAGCACCTGCACCCAGCCTCGGCTGAGTGCAACAGCCTCTTTCATGCACTGTACCCTGCAGGTTCTGCCTGCTCGCTCTCCCAGTACCACATCTACCAAGGATGCTCCTCTCAAAGGAACAGCCCTGTACCATGCTCCCAGTGCCTCAGCTGTCAGCTCACCCCATGGTCCATCTGCCCAACAGGCACGGCAGGACACACACCCTTGCAGTGGCACAGCCCGCTGACCCCACTCGAGATGTCCTGCTGGCTCCAGTGGGAATGGGACCACATCCTAACCCAGGGGATGCAAGTGAAAGCTGTTCAGGTGGATGGTTTACATAAACATCATAAAATAGCAGAATCTCAAATCCTGTGCAGAAATGTATCTGCTTGTATTTACCACCCACATACTATTTTATTAAGACATCATCTCAAACAAGAATTACTGCCATTGCTGAAGTTTACTTTAACATATGGGTAACTGAGCCTAAGAAAAACATGTAAAATACATTTTAATGTGCTATTCTTGCCTAATGTTTTTTTTATAATTTTTTAATGCCCAATATATATTTATACATTCCAAACATTGGAGGGGGGCCTGTACATTAAAAAATTGGATCAGTCACATGGCGATTGCTAAAGGAAAAAAAGTACTGTGGTTCCTTTGTATTAGTCCAAAACCACTAGTGGTCTTTTAAATTTTCAATAGGCAAAAGGTAATTTGTGGTTTCATAAATTCTGTTCAAAACATAATTCTTACCTGGTCACAGCTGTCAGATGTTGATATGCTACGCCACGGTGACAGGTTTTTAAAACCAGAGGTGAATGTCTTGTAAAAATCCCAAGGCATTTAAAAGGCAGAAAAATTCAGTCCAGAAAATTCCCAGTTGAAGTCGTGGATGAGGTTAGCTGCTTTTGCTACAGTTCAACAAGGTACTTAAACACGTGACTAATCCTAAGCACAGGAGTAGGCTCTGCTGCCTTTGATAAACCATCCATAGATGCAACTTTAAGCACACGATTTGCCACATAATCATGGATATCAGGACACCATTAACTGGAAACCATTTGTAGAATGAGCCTCCCTGGGGTCTCCGGCTCCCCCATCCCATTTTCACGCGCACGAGGTATGGATGCCCATCCCACTCCCACAAACAGGAATGTTGTTGTTTGCCTCCCCACTCCCAAATTATTCCCCCAGGCCTTAGAAAAGCATCCAATAGTGCTGATCATCCCTGGAAAAACAAAGTGCAGTAACACATCAGACTGACCACCCTTGGGCTGGTGCAGATAGAAAGGCATTTCCACACAAAAGCAGCCCCTTCCCTGCGCTGATCAGAGTCACTCACCTGGCTGGAGGAACATCCTGACGAGGGACTAATGTGTCCTACCCAGCCAGAGGGATGCCTGTGCCTTGGTGGGGTACAGCCCATGAAGAGAGGCCACAGAACAGCCCAGGCATCCCCTGCCAAAGTGGACAGGCTGGTGTGACCCTCTAGCCCTTCACAGCTTGGTTTCTCATCCATCTGATGTAAATACTGACACAACTGAGGGTGGCCATTACAGAATCATTTAGATTAGAAAAGACCCTTAAAATCATCAAGTCCACCCATAAACCTAACACAAAGAGTCTTGCTTCTTCTGCAAAGCCATGCAACAAGAACGTGCCAGCCCTTCCCAAGTGGAAGACAAGCTCCAACCACACCCAGGGCTGGAAAAAGCCCTTGTGACATGCATAGATGAAGTCACACCAAAACAGCCCTTCAACAGTTTCTGTTTTTCAGGCTTAGAGAGACGCAGCCCTAAAAGTATTTAGCCTCATGTGAAAGCCCACTCTGCAGAATTTAATTGGATATATTCTAAAATATCAGCTTTGTTTCTTCACCAATAAACCAGAAAGCCACACTCTCACATGTTTATTTGAAATAGGGATTTAGCAAGTATTAAATGCTCTCCTCTTAGCTATGGTTCCAGGCCAGGATTTAAGTATCTGTGTTACAAGACGAATATGAGTTTTAACCGCAGTAAGCACATTCTAAAAATGGAATAAAATAATCAATTCCATGTGCAAATCCCTGCCCGCCTGGTAACCCTCCTGACCCAAATACAACCGATGCTCTGACCCACGCGGGACCAGTCCTCTCACCATCTGCTTAAAGAAGAAGAAGCCATAAAGCCAAGAGAGAAAACACTCCCCAGATTTTGCAGTTTTCAGCTAATTTCCCTCAAAGGACAGACCGATGGAGAGGATGAACTCTTGAGATCACTTGCAAAGGTCACTCTGCACACACGCAGCATTCTTCATACAGTATTTACATATTGACTTGCATCCTGTTTTGATGTAAACTGTAATGCTACTTCACCACTGTCCGCAAAACGAGCAAATTCCAGCAGATCCGGTCAAACAGTTAAGCCACCGCTTAACTTCCAGCCCAGCAGCTGCTCAATGGAGCTATTCATGGGCCCTGCACAGATTTTAGTCCTCCCCGCACCAAGTGGTGCTGAGGTCTTTTCCTGCCTGCAATCTGGAGTTCCTGACAGGAGATATTTTCACCTCTGCCCTCTGGCTTTATCTCCTCTCTTTGTGCTGCATGTGATGCAATGGCAAATAAAAAATAAATAAATAGTTGAATCATTCAGAATGCAATGACTTTAATTTGTTTTCCGTGTTGGTCTGAAGGCAGCCATGGTTGAGCACAAGTAATGGGCAGCAAAGGTGGATAGTATTGCTAATCCCAGCCTGGCTCACCACTACAGATGTAGTAATACTAGTATTTTATATATTCCTGGGACACCATTCACACCAAAACCACTCAAGATTAACCTTATGTCAGGTACAGGATTATCATTTTATGATGTGTCTTTTTCTCTTAAAAAAAATAGAAATAAAAAGAATTACAGCTTTTTACATCCAGGGAAACTCATTATAATTAGGGCTGCTGGTTTCCACGGTAACGAGGCTCCTACTCTGTTTTATGTGAAATAAAAAAGAAAAAAGACTAGCTCCACTCCAGCTGTCAGCGTGGTCTGGGCACTGCAAGCCAGCAAAGGGATGGTGTTGCAGAGATGGTGGAGCTTGGCAGCACTTGGGGCAGATCCACTCTACTCCCAGTGCCACCACATCAGAGGAGAGCTGTGCATCAAAACACTCCATCTCTGTCCAGCCAAAATCATGGACATGGGCAAGAGGCAGATGGGGCTTCTCCAGCCTTCCCAGCGGTACCCGTGTCCCCTTGCCCCAGGACACTACAACCACCACTGCTCTTTCTACCACAGCAGCATCGCCCACACCCTTCCCCAAGGGTTCCAGCCTCCTCTGTGATGACTTCACCTCTAATAAGAACTTCCAGGGCCCCATGGACTCCAGAGGAAAATAAACTGCAGTTATTTTTTCCTTTTACAGTGCTCTTATTTTAAGAATTTGATGTGGGTGTAAAAGAAAAAAGACACACCTATTGTAGCTGGAATAAAGTGCTGTGGGTATGATGTGACTCTGGCAAGCATGAAAATGAATCACATGAGTATCTGCACCAACTACTTTCTAAAGTAGTAATTTGCCTGGGCCAGGCTTCCGTAACAGATGTTGCCGTTTATATATGTAATTTTGTGTTGCTTTTTCAAATATACAAGAGAAAAAAAAAACCCCAGCATATAATAACCCTGATCGTCATGCCAGCGCTGTTCTGCACATACATGTCTGTGATACCGAAGATGAACACAAGAAAAAAAATAAAATGCACAATGAATGCCTGCGGGTGTGGAGAGGCAGGCGCTTGGCAGCATCGCTGCCTGCGGGCAGCCGTCCATCTGCCAAGGATGCAGGTCCCTGCAGCCCCGGCATCGCTGCAGACCTTGGTTTGGAGAAAAGAAAGAAGATTTTACCAAAAGTGGGTGATAACTGACCATGCAGGTACGGTCGCGATGTCACACCACTCACAGCCTGCCATGAACGCCACAAAAGTCACGTGCAGGGAAATCGCTGTCGGCATCGACTTTCTCCATCAGCTTGTGGCAGGTAATGACGGCGTCGCCTGAGCCCAATTTGATTTCACAAATCAATACCAAGTGCTTAAAAAGGGAGCTGGCTGGAAAAGGCTTTGTGCTTGGATTTCCATGGGGAAACAAAAGGGAATTTTCTGTTATAATTTCAATGCTGACACTTCGCTCAAGCCCCTTTCTTTTGTCTTCCTTTCTTGGCTGTAGTAAAGCTGCTACTGTTACTATACTATAAGCCAAAGGGGAAACAGATATGACTTCCTTGAGGTTCCATGTAGTGCTTTGAGAAGAAATGTGGCCATCATTACGGCCCTGGGGCTCGCACAGACCTCTGGGCATCCTGGGAACGTCTTTCTCTCTGCTTCCTTGATTTCTCCGTGTGCTGAGGGATAGTGTGACCTCAGCAAAGGAAGCTAAGCGGGTTGAAAGCAACCTAAGCAAAGTGGTCTCCCACGCAGAGACACCCAGCCATGGCAAGTGATTCTGTGGATGCCAAAAGTTCATGTGGGCTCAAAGGAAGAACAGCAAACTCGTGGCACAGAATACCACCAAACACCTAGAAATGACACTTGGCTTAGAAAGTCCCCGAGCTGGAAATACTTTGGGTGTGGATGTGCACTGGAGAGACATTCACGCTACTCTCCTCTTTCCAGCACTGCCACAAACCCGCCTGTTTACCTGACTCACCTCTGCTCTCAGGTTGTGTTCTGCTTCATGTTCCAAGAAGCAGAGCATCTTGTAAACCACCAAATTACTGTTTGTTTGTCTGGTGTTTTAGTAGAAAGAATAAACACTACATTTGAGGAGTCATCCCTTCTGCTTCCAGACACTAGTTGGACCTGTTTTTGACCTGCCAAGCTTTAGCGGTTTATGAGCACGAAGGAAGTTTTGTCATGGAAGTTTTTCAACCTAGGCCTCACATTAAATAAAGCTCAAATTCACAGGACACTCTACATAAACCCAGTAGGGGCATAATGTGGCACAAGGCATTTGCAAAATCCACTTTGGAAACCCACAGAGGTGCTTACAAAGATATCTACCCTGATCAAAGTGATTTATATTTTTCACAAGTGAGCAATTCGCTTACTAGGAAGCAGACAAATTTAATTTTTA
The DNA here is from genome assembly GCA_033439905.1 of Ceryle rudis. Taxonomy (NCBI): domain Eukaryota; kingdom Metazoa; phylum Chordata; class Aves; order Coraciiformes; family Cerylidae; genus Ceryle; species Ceryle rudis. Next base: position 82,368 of record JAAGNO010008661.1, read on the forward strand.
ATTTGATCTCCGTCAAAACAATATTTTCTTGTTGCTATGACAGCTGAAAGGAAAACCTCTTACCTTGGTGACAACCAGCTAACGCCATTGCCACACGTCCCCCAGCAGCAGTAGCTCAGGGAGGGAACGCAGCCGTGTGCATCATTTTTGGCTCTTTGCGTCTTTGGTTTGATGGGGATTTTTAAAAACGACATACTGAAGCCAAGGATAGAAAGGCTCTTTGGAGAGGCTGAGGGGAAACAGCTACAAAACATCGAGCCTCATAAAGTCCATGGGATCAGGGACCTGCCGAAGTCCCAAGGATCCTTCCAGGGACCCCCTGGGTTTCACACCAGGCTCCAGGAACCAGCTGTCCGGCACCATAACCCGAGCTGCACCTCTAATCCAAGATGCACAATGCTGGGAGGGGAAAAAGAAGACATCTGCTGACCATCAGTAGATATGGCAAAAGTCCAACAACAATAACAGAAAAGGCTTAAATACATAACCGTTTCTCTTCCTCACACTCCTCCTCCATGGCTACCATCCTCGCAGTGCTGAAGAAGTGCCCTGATGAATAAATATCCTCTTTCCCTTAGCAACAGTTAGCAACAGTCAAGTTGGTTTATTTTTTTTTTTTCTTTGCCCTAAAGAAACACATCTCAAGCTAACACAGATGATTTAAATGGCAATAAATATAGGACGTGGGTGTAATCAAAAATCGCTGAAACGCAAATCACACTTTTTAGCCTGGGTTATTTTAAAGCACAAGCAGAGCTGCCAATGATCTGTAGAAAGAGCACGGAGAGGGCTAGAGGGGAAAGGAAGAATGCACCAAGATTTTGGGGGAGGACAGAAAGACACTGTCCATTCCTCCTGAACAATCCCAGCCCAGGAACAGTGATGATACCCCAATGTTTGCCTTCAGCCTTTAGTACAGTTTGAGATTTTGCAGCAGATTTCTCTGTCTACAAACTGCAAAGTTCGCATATAGTCAAAAATCTGTTAAATACATAACCCCGGCACACAGCAAACGTATTCTTTTCACAGCTCTATTCCTTTAACAGTTCATTTAAGACGTCTGCCTTGCATTTTTCCATTTGGTGTTGGGAAAATGTTTTCTTTCACCTGGCATAGAGCCCGATTCAACAGAAAAAGAAAGCCCTCCCCGTTTCCATGGGGCCCTGCAGTATAAGACACGGGACTAGTTTTACTCTTAACTGGGCACCTTTCAGCTCTGTCACCAGGTATGTCACCCCTTCCTTTTTGTCCAGGATCTTTTCCTCCCCTTACCACTTAGAGCTTGAGTTAATCTTTTGCTGGTTCCCTGATGCTACCAGCAAGGGCAATCCCCTACCACCAGTCCTGCTCCTCCAAATATTGTTGTCACCACCACCAACAACCCCCAGGGCCCATGCCAGCCCTCTCCCCACAGCCCTTGCACATCCCACCTCCCCAAGCCTTGGTCCCAAAGAAAGCAAATCATTGCTGCCACCACCTCAGCAAAGCACTGAGAGACACAGGTCTGACTGGGGTTTTTGGGGACACCTCGCTGCTTTTTCTCCACCAAGAGAAATATTCCCAGTTTCCATACAAATTGCACAATGTCTTAAACAACAGGAATCACAGCCAAACCAAAGAACTCAGCCTGGTTTCTACCCAAAACTGAACAAAGCCAAATATAATTAATTGCAAAACAAAATCCACAGGGCATGGTCCTGCTGATAATGCACTGCTGGAGGGTAGCGGGAGGGCCCAGTGGTTCCATAGGGAAAGCTGAGCCTTTGGGGAGCCAGGCTCTGGGGATACTGGGGGGGGGATGGTGGAGTGATGGAGGCAGGCATCTCCAACACACTCAGATTTTATTTCTCTAGAGACTCAGGGAGATAACAGCATTTGGCTCCTGCTGTCTGAGTTTTTCAGGAGAAAAGATTGTTTCAATTTTATTTAATTTTTTTTTAAATTGAAGCTGGAGATGGAAGAAGGCCGCTCTGCAGCTGAGGAAGCCCAGCTCCCCGGGCTGACACTGCGTTAACACCACATCCCCTTCTTCACTCTGTTCTCTTCCAACAATGGAAACCTGTCAAGTGCTTTTCCCTAAAGAGCTATCGACTTCTGAGAAGGAGAAGTCCTCTACTTGGTGATGAACCATGGGCTGATTCCCATCCCACCCAACATCAGGACAAGACACCGCTCTGTAAAGCACGTCACAAGGCCATGCTGTATGGGCTTGTCACTAAAATAACTCAGTAAGAATGATGCCAACTGTTGTCAGCTGAGAACTGGACTGGTTCATGTTTATCTATAATACACAGATATTTAAACAGCTAAGCCTAAAGTAAAATAATTTAGAAGCTCCAGCTATAAAAGATCTGCTCCCAAATCCTCATTGCTTTTCAATCCTAGTCTCCAACACATTATATTCTTTCTGCATTTAATGCGCCCTTAAGGTGAGGATTAGGTAGGCATTTCATTATGTCTTTTATGTTTATAGCCATTCACTTCCAAAACCTTTATAAACTTTAATTAAATGCTACATTTTTACCACATCATTTTGAATTGAGAGAGAGAAGCAGTGAAAAATCTGTCCTCAAACAAAATTTACATTTCTAAAGCACCTTTTTCTGTGCAAGCACCTCGGGGCTACTGCATAAAATCATCCTAAGCTGCCTTAAGATGTATCAATGCAGACATCAAAGCAGCTCTAATACGAGCCTCACGCAGACCCGCAGACAGCTGAGATCACTGCGTTCACAAGCAAGGAATAAAACAGCTCCTGCCAAAACCAACCATCAATCCCCTCAAAAGGTGGCCACAGGGAATGCGAGAGCAGCAGCCAAACTCCAGCAGTAAAAAGCCAACGTTTGCCATGGAGAAAGCTCACAGGAAGGGGTCTGGAAGCCAAAAGCATGGCAGTCAGCACAGCGCTTCATCCAGACCCACAGACTGGTTTTTTGAGCATCACTATCCAGGAAAGAAGACACCATCGTGTTCCCATGAAGCTAAAGGGGAGCTGAGCATCCCCTGCAAGGAGCAGGGCTCAACACAGCCAGCTCCCTAGAGGTGGGAACGACCAAGCCACCTCCAAAGGTAACACCGCCCTCAACTGTATAGACTTGCAGTGATTTGGAAATGTAACATCATTTCTTTAAATTATGGATGTCTTTTAGAATTGGTTGCAGTTGGGGTCACCCCATCCCTGGCTCAGTGAAAGGCCACTCCCTGGCACATGCACCAGCTCTGCAGTCATTTCACAGAGGGGACAGCGTCCAAAATTTGTCTCAGTTCAATATTCTCAGGAGCTGAGAGTTTAGATTTGAAACCAAACTTTAATTCAGGTTGGAAATCGTGAATTTGGCACATTTTAAAGTTTGGGTGCATCAGAAACTGTTCTCAGGAGCTGTCAGATCAAAAAAGACATGGATCTCCTAAGACTGACTGAGCCTGCAGCTTTGCCCTTTGAGGCCAAGATAGAAGAATGATATCAAATTTTTATAAGCTAAGAAATTCAAGCCTAGCTTGAACATCACCACATCTCAGCAGTCCATCGGAATAAATTCAAACTGCACAAGGAGAATACTAAAAAGATTTAGTTAAAAAACTCACAGGTTGGGTAGTGCCAAGGTCAAAACCACAGCCAAGGTCAAAACAACAGACACTCCTGTGCACAGACATATAAAATGGTGAGTTGGTAGCAAGATCCCTGTTCTCTGCTTTCCTGCAACTCCCTGCTGGTCCCTTCAATGATACGAAGGGGTTCAGCCTCCAAGGACACCAAGCCTTGTTTGCTGCCTCCCCATCCCCTGAGCTTCAGGGTAGTGCAGGGAAATGAGATCTTCTGCAGCTATGAACAGTGTATGAAATCCACCCGAGCAACCTGTGCCACAGCCCACTTCACCAGCTTGGGGAGGATTTTAATCATTGATCAGCCTTACACTTGCCCTCTGTGCTGAGCTGAAATTTCACTCATTGAATTACCACAGTTAGAAATGCCACGTGTGCACACACTGTCCCGCCACTGCAAACTCATCCATTGCTCACATCCAGATGGCTTGACTTTTCCTAGAATTGTGTAAAGACATTTCCCAGAGAGAACCACTTTCAGGCCAAAATTTGGCTTTCTAGCTACAGCTGTTGCCATAGAAGAGCAGTAAGAAGATGTAAAACTGTATTTTTACCTTGCCTAAAACACCCCACAAGCCCACACAGATTTTATTCAAAGGCTGTCATCACAGGTCTCGCACTGAAGATCATTTTCCAGGTCCCTAGGAAATCTATGGCATGTTTCCCAGTTACTTCCCCAGGGTCAGGATTTCATCCCAAACTTGGAAGAGCTCAGGCAAAAAAGAAAGTTTAGATAGTTACCCCATGTGCTCGAAACAAGCGGCTGGAGCAGAAAGCCAGAGCTTAGCAGCACCAGCAGCCCTGCAAAACTTTACAAGACACAACCCTCACGTTACAAGATCCATTCCTTCTTCATAAAATATATTGGGCCTTTCCACAAACTCCTTTTATTGGTCCATTTGGCTACTCATTCCTTTTATGAACTACTCAAGTTCCTGGATCATCTGGAAAAGCCCAGAAAGATGGCTGAGCTGAAACCACAACATGCTAGCTATTGGTGCCAACCTTCTCTGCTACCGCGGCTTGGGCACCCTGTGTGAAAGCACCAAAGAAAGAAGCCAGCAGATGGGGCAGCTGGATTTCATCATCACCTGAAAGGAAGCATGCAGCATCTTTTTAACCCATTTCTTCTTACTGCCTACAAGGTTCTGGAGTCACAAAGTTGAAATAACTCAAGCTCAGGTGACTTTCACCTCAGCCCAAAATCCACTTGGCAGCAAACAAGCGGTTAAGACTGGGAAATTTTTTTAGCAGCCTCCTACATCACTTCCATGGGGGTCCTTTAATGATCACAGTTAAAAAGCAATCTTGCACGGAGGTCCACACGCTAACATAACAACATATTTTAACTGTGTATTTAAGTAGTTTCATTTCTATTGACATTGGCTAAGGTGAGTCCTAAGGCTCACTCCTCTCCAGCACAAGGCTGGGCTGCCCACAAGCACAGCCTTTCGAGCTACATGTTGCCAAGTCTCCTTTAACAACGACACTCTCCTGCAAACCATTTCACAAACATCATTTCCCACAGAGCCAGAAGTACTCAGTGCTTGTGGCATTGTCAGCACTGAAAAAAGACCACTGAAGCTGAACAACTGAGGAAAAGCCAGGAGCAGAACTATTCGTGGCTCCACACATGTGCTTCTGCCCCAAAACCCGGAGCTGGTGGGGCAGAAGAGGGGTCCTGCAATCCATGCTGTGGTGCTGCATCTTGCTTTTGGTTCCAATTCTAGAACTGCAAGAGATTATTCCCAGTAGCATCCTCCCAGTACCTCCTAGTCCACCAGTCCTGGGCAGAAGAATCTAAACAGTGGTGGCAGCACCAGGCTGTTCTCACAGCTCCAACACATGCAACACAAGGAATCACTGTAACAGGACAAAACACCCCTTCCCAGATCCCAGCTCCAGCAAGACCTCCTGATATGCAATTATCCAGGAACATCAATATAACAGCATTTTTATCCTAGTGAGAAAGTGCTTTACAGCACGCAGGAGAGTTTGTACCCTTGAAATTATTCACGTATTTCGTGTCTCAGCTGTGCCCAGCTCCTCTGAAGTAACCACTCAGGGGCGAACGCTCCCTGCGATGATCCCATGGAGAGGCTGTTCTAAACCCTGTTACAAGGAGCACTGCTGCCCTCCCAAATAGCAGGGGCTATTTTAAAAATCCTTACTATTGTAATCTTGGATTACTCCCTACCACCTAAATCCATTTCATCTTAATTAGGGACCATTCTTAGAATGCCCCTCCAACAATTTCCATATTTCTCTGATGATTACAGTTCACAGATATGCAGTAGCAAAATCCACCCAGCTGTGTATTTTGCATAAAAACTGGTTATCTTGAACCACATGCCCTCTCACTCTTGTTAACCAGCCCCATATTTTATACGACAGTGTTGACACTTCCAGCCCCTTGCAGGAGTATTGCTTTGAGAGATTTAGATTAAGCCAAATCGAAGTAGCTCACTGGGGGAGACAGAGGAAAACTGAATTCCTCTCCAATTAATGACTAAAATCTGAAAATTCAGCACAGGATCTTACGGTTTCATCAGGAAACACATTGCCCAAATTGAGGCACAAAATCCATCCGTCCTGAATATTTTAACAGTGTCACAGCAAAGACAAGAGCTGAGAACAGCCTTGGTACTGGGGTTCTTTATTCTCTCAAAAAGAAGAAAAAAAAAAACCCACAAGGTGCATTAAAAGTTCAATGAGAAACATGTCTTGGTAGTGTCTGTGCAATTAGCTACAGGGGGGAAATAAAAAAGAGGAAAAAAAGAAAGAAGTCCACTTCTGTTGGAAAAGCCTTAGTGTTCAAGGCAAGACCCCAGTCTCCATGACTGGCTCTGGATAATAAAGCACACATCTCCATACCTGAGGGATGAGGTCCCTCCCTAGCAGGCAGGTGCTTCATCTCCCAACTAAAGATGCTGCAGCCAGTGTCCAGCCCTGACACCTCACCCCTGGGGCCAGGGATGCCTACTCCTCCCACAAAACTCACTGTTTCAAGTTTCCTTAAACAGATGATAACTTCTAAAGGAGGGGATAAGAATCATCTTAAGGACTTTCCCAAGAGCCCTGCAACTCTACAAGCTTTGGTGCTGCCTGGAATGAGACCACAGCGCTTCAAACTCTGGCACAAAACTCCCCAGCCCCCGGATGCGCCGTTTATTTTCTAGAAGAAAGAACTCATAATTCCACATAGTCTGATATTATCTGTCTGAAAGACCTTTCCTTCACTTGGTGTATTTCCCCGTGCCATAAGATGTCTCCAGGCTCTGTGTCTCTGAAGGGAAGATGAAGATTGCAACCCTTCGCTAATGGGGGCCTCTTGGTTTTCCCCTCTCAGCATGCTTCAGTCCCCTCCGAAGCTTAGTGCAACTCCAGTCTGAGCATTAATCAACACAACATGCACTCCATCCAACTTCAGCAACCGCTACAAATATTTAAGTTTTATATTATGTGATGGGATTATTTTTATATATATGCCACCCTGTGTCGTTTTATATACACACTCACACACATATATAAACAAACACACACAGAGAACATTTCATTTCTGCAAAACGTAATTTAAGCACAGGGATATTGTTTTCTCCTTCCAGCAGCTCTGAGCAGGAGCCACCGAGTGCAGCGATGCCGAGTGCCCTCTGCTGTACACACAGACAAATGCTTCTTTGTTTAAAAAGATTTTTTAATACTTATAACTTTACTTCAGACAAAATATTTATTAAAATTATTTGATCGTTTTGAGAGCAGCATGCAATACTAATGCCACCAGATTTCCCCTGTCAGGCTGCAAGATTTGTGTCTCGTAGATGTTGCATCAGCAGAAAGTTAATAGGCTGGGCTGGAACTGCACAGGGCACAGTGTGAAAATGTTTTATTTATACGTTTGAAAATAGTAAAGGGAAATCAGGACAAACAATATAGCTTTATTATTCAGGCATTTATCAGATAGCCTTCACACTTCAGCAAATCACACATCTATTAGAGGTACAAGCTGAAACTATCACACAGCAACATGAACTCATTTTTCTTTTGTAAAGCAGCATTGTTCCTGCTACTGGAAGGAAAGGTAATATTAAAGCATATCCAAGTGTATTTGAAACTGCTACATCTTGTAATAAATTATGCGCTTGATATTAAAAATCCAAGCTACACTGCACAAACCTGACTTAAGAATATTAACTTTTACCGTGTTCTTACATCCCAGCTCTTCTCAAACCTGACATTTATAGGGGCTGCATTTCCAGCACGTGGCCTTTATGGCACTGAATGCAGATTTAATACGGCACAGGCACAGATCTATAATGGGCATTCCTGTTTGTTTGGCAGACGAGAAGCAAAAAGGAACCAGCCTTGTCCCTGCCCCCTACCACTGCTTCAAACACTGCTGAACCCTAAGCAAAAGCCTGACTTCTATAGAGTTGGGGGTTTTGCATACGCATTATTTAATCATTGATTAAAGAGCCAGGGCAGGTTATGGGACAACATGCCCAGCAGCATCTCTGCACAGGGGTCCTCCACCCAAAGCAGATGGGTCAAAGACCAACCAGGTCTTCCCCCATGGAGCAAACCCTGCTAGGACAAGCATCTGATGGCTTTATGGGGATGGAGCAGCTCCATGTGGTACACAAACATCAAAATCCCAGCTACTGGCATCACAATGTATTTTTTTCCTCTTTGCTTCACACTCCTGCAGAAGGGAATGTCTTTTTTTAACCTGTCTCTGTGCAACACCTCAGGTCCACAAGCAGGGCCCCATCTGCTCCACAAAGTTACATGGGCACACCTCCACACCACCCTTGGAGGGTGGGAGTGGGGCTGTGAGGTCAGAGCACCCACGGCTGCAAACTCCAGTGATACACAGGCTCCCAGGAACTTCCATGCAGCTGTCCCATCCCCATCAGTCAATGAGCTGGTTGCCAACCAGCACAGTCACACCAGCACAACTGGTTCCCCATCCCTTCCAGTGACTCACAGCAAAACCTCTCCACTTCCAGCATTTGTATTCACTTCACAGCTTGGATTTCCTCGAGAAGGCACTACCCAGGAAAACAAGCCTCCTCTAAATATATACACACAAAGCTGATCTAAAATATATCAGTTCATTTTTTAAAAAGAAATCTTTTACCAGCATTTTTTTCCCAACAAAATGTTGGTATCTTTTATAACTTTTCATCTAGCTATTCTCAGGGATTCTTGTCCTAGATTCCCCGTCTTGGTTGAAGGCCAAGCATCACTAGCTGAGCCAGAGGGAATATAAAAGCATCTTTCTAAGATGCTATAGAAAGGAAGAAGAATTGGACCCTAGGAGCCAATTCACTTTCATGTGTTGGGTATTTAAGGATCAAACACGCATTTGTGAGCTGACAGAAGGTAAAAAGGTGGCTTTGAGACTTTGCAGCAACTAAAGCAGCCTCTCAAAGCATCTTTTTGCCAACTAGTGTGCAAGAGAAAACCAGAAGCAGCAATGAGTGAGGCTGCCAAGCCCCTGAGGACAGCCAGTAGAGGGGACAGCCAGCCTCACCGGCCACTTCTAGTGGCACCATGGGCACAGAGCACTTGCAACCACCACTCTACTTGCAAAGCAAACAGCTGAAGGCAAGGAAACAGGAACCACTCAAGACACAGTGTGAAGGTTTCCTATGGTTACTGCTGCCATGGAAATATTTTTTTTGTTGGCTTGATCTAAATAGTATCTATCTCCTTGGCCACAGTACACTTCCCACAAGGTTGGGCTGGATCTTTAGACCTGCGCCCCATTACCAGGGCACAACCACACTGAGCACCAGCTGCTTCTGAGATGGCCCAGGAGTATTGCAAACCCAAGCTTCTCAGGGCTTTCCTCCCAGCTCCCCCAGCACCCATGGCTTGGTTTCAAGAAGAAGAGGAAAGAAAGTGGAGGGCAGGGGGTGGGGGGAGACATCTTTTTACTAATTGCTCACAGCTGTGACCAAGCAGCTCCCATTTCAGCTGCCAGGAGCTGCAGCCGGTGGGGAGCTTGCTCCTTGCTCTCCCCCAACGGGCTCCAGAGCAAAAGAAACCCCTCACAGGGAGAGGGACTCACCTCCATCCATCCCACAGGCTCAGCGTAGGGATTTCAATAATTATATTTATATACTGCCCTTATCAGCAAGAGCAGCCATTATGTCTTTTATCACTGCGGTGGCAGCATCTGCACGAGGGCAATTGATAGGGGATGAAATATTTGCTGCAATGGCTGAGTACAAAGTGCCTCCCTCCGCGGTAAGAATAATAATTGTAATACTTAGCTCTCAAAGCGTTAAGCTCTGGCATCAGGGCCCTGTGGAAAGCATAAAGCCACACACAGGGGAAGAAACAGCCTCTCCAGCAGCAGAGAGGAACACCATGAATTTTATATACACCTCTTGGCCCTAGCATCGGTGAACCCAAGAAAGGCTCTGTCCATTGGCCGCCTCGGGGCTGCACTGATGCATACCCAGAGCTAGTGAGCACGAGAGCCCACCAGAAAAAAGACTTTTTACAGCCATGCTCGCGAGGCTTACCCCAAAATTAGTTTTCCTTGCATCAGACAATTCTGCTAACGTTACAAATTCCTCCAACATTAGATAGTGACCGCAGAGATGCTGTGCGCATGGGGAAGAGTCCCCAGCCCAGCTCCCCCCTCTCCCCCCCCCATGGCTGGGAGATTATTCATCAGAGAAAAAAAGCAAATATCCAAATGAGCATCATGAATTGCAAAACCATCTGCCAAAGGTCTCAGTTGATGCTATCGGCCGTCCTTAAGCTCGGTGATAGACTTACAAGCCAGACAATGAAAACGCAATTGATTATTTGAAGAGTGACTCACTGCTGTAACAAGGATGGATTACTTGAGGGGGGGGTGTGTGTGTGTGGTGTGTGGTGTGTAAGAATGCCTTTGAAAAAAATAAAAGACTGCAGTTTGACTTTTTAAAGGCAAACAGAAGTGAACAAAAGCCAAGAAAAACTCTTCAAAGCACTGAACAGCCCTCTACAGTGGAGAGCCCAAAAGTGGAGGGCAGCACTCAGCGGGCATCAGCCAAATAGCTGCACCCCAGCCCTTCCAGCTGGGGATCTTGGGCACCAGCCTTATCAACCCAGTTCAGCTTTCTCTCCGAGTTGGTGTACAGGAGCTTTTTCTTTCACAACACAGGCCAGTTGTAAACCCTCTATTAAAGAAGCAGGAATTTTCCGAGCAGGTGATCATAACCATACGCAGCACCTCCAGGGATCACAGGGATGTGTCCTGCACAGAGAGCCAGCAAACAGAACTGAGAAGGGTGAAGCTGTGGCAGGGCAGCAAAATTCAGCACGCAGATGGGAATGCTGAGGACAGGGGGTGACAGCCTGGCTTTGCATGCCATGGGACTGATGTGACCCTTCGTCTTCCTTTCACCAGCTCAGCAGCGGCTTCGGTAACTGATTCAACCCATTACCCTGGGCACAGAGTGGGGGGAGCTCAGGACCTTTTGGATCCAGCAGCACTAAATTGTTAAATCACTTCGCCACACCCCACGTGGTACCCAAATCCATAACTACAGCCTTCAGCACCAACAGCTGTCTACTTGAAGGTCATACCCACTACAAACCAACCCGTCCCGCTTCTACGTTTCACAGGTCTCTCTTGGGTAATTCCATCCTGAAAGGCTCCATGAGAGAGCTGAGCACTACCAGTGTCCAGCAGCACAGCCCCATGGCCAAGGCACTGGGAAAGCACTTGCCAGCCACTGTTCTGCCTTAAGGATAGCTCACACCAGGCAGGTAACATTTCACTTTTCACATCCCAAGAAGCAGCAGTAGTCATTTAAAAAAAAAAACAAAAAACAAAAAACAAACAACTTAGTGAAAAAAATAGCCCACAAACATTTAAAAAGATTAGTTTAGTCTAAGGATAAATACCAGGTAAAGTCAGAATTCTGCATTTGTCCGCTCTGCCCCCTCCGTCATCGGTGTCATTCACAATCACTTCAGAAACAGATTAAACCCCCCAAACCAGATGCAAACCCACAACAGCTTATTAGTGTTTTTTCACCCCATTCATAGAACTAGAACTGCACAAAGCTGTGTCAAAATAGAAACATACCCATACTGCCCTTTCTCTAGGAGGAATTCTGCTTTTTTTGGCTTTGCCAGCAGCTCAGCTGAGATGGAGCAGCACAGAGCCCGGCTGCAGAACAACTCCAGTTACGCCAGCTGCAGACTAGGGCTCTGTGTTCAGCTGAAATTTAATCAAGAAGTGTCTCAAACTCCTTTGAGTTCTTGCAATACAATCCTGAGTGGCTTGTAAAGGACTTCAAACAGGCTCCCCGGGCTTGCCCGGAAACAAGTACATACCTCACCTGCTCTTTTGTACATCGCATACAAAAAAATTAAAGAATTTATGTTAGGCTTTTCGCCAGGGACAACACTGCCTCCAACTTTGTAATGCTCTGCTGAAGTGGATATCGTGTCTCCCAGCCAACACAAACAGGATACCTTATCAGTCTCGGCTGGTTTAAGTGCTGTTTCAGCAGCAGGGCATGAAGACATGGAAGGGACAGGCCAAAAAACTGGCTGGGAGTCCCTTAAATGCAACTACATGCTTGACATTTATGAAATGATGGATTGTACCAGGTCCCTACTCACAAACCCACCCAAGCTTCCATCCTGATGGTCCAGCTGCCCCTCAGCAGAGGTGCTGCAAGAATGACGGCAGCAGCACAAGCCATCGTTAGTTATCCTTCTCCTTCCTTACTGCCAAGGGGGTTGAAAGCTCAAAGAAAAAGTAGACTCTAATTTTTCAAACACTTACAGAAGTGCTTAATCTCACAGGTGTAAGTAAACAGGACAGCTGAAGTCATTTATGCCAAGCAAAGTGCATGTTCCAGCATCTTCCTGAGCTGAGCTTCAGTGCACACAGCAGCCACCCGTCCCAAATCACCCTCGGCAGAGGCTGAAGGACACTGATTTTGTCAATGAGTAACCTCGTAGGAAATTAATTTTCCTTCCTGAACTGCTTACAACAGGGGAAAAAAAAAAACAAACCAAACCCAAACCAAACAAATAAAGAAACAAACCCATCCACATAAAACAACCAACATCAGAAACAAGCTAGAGATACTGAACCCTTTTGTGAAAGGCTTTAAAATCAGGGGACAGAATCCAACTCTGATTTTTTTTTTTTTTTTTGCCTCCACTCCACCAGGATGACAGCATCCTCAGGAGCCAGGTGACTCCTGCCCACCCCTGTGGACGAGCACACATCCCCTGGGAGAGCAGCGCACTTGTTCCCTCCATGGTCCCTCAGGGACACACACCTGTGGAGCAGCAGGATGGACTGTGCCGGGACGGAGCACACCAGCTGAGTTTTGCCCATTTCAGCAGGTTCCCCATTGCAAAGTAAAAAAATTTGCTAAAACCCAATGGGCCCAGCACAGTTTGCTGCAGCAGTGATGCAAGTACAAACCCATTCCAGATAAGGTATTGTTATTTTCACATCTCCAAAGCCTTTCAAATAAACATGATAAGAAATGTGGAATACCTGAATTCTAAAGGAGGGAGAGGCACAAAGCACGTTATTCACGAAAGGGAAAAGCTGGGAGCGTGTGTGTGAAAGATACATAACCCACAAAAAATGCTGAAAACATATGGAAGCAATAATCTGTACTTTTGGGGGTTATTTTTTTTTTTTTTTTTGAAAGCAGAAACAAATGCTTCAGAATTCAGTGTTATTCATTCACGTGCTGCATTACAAATATTATTGTTTCTGCTCTCTGGATGAGGCACTCTGCATCAAACTGGAGACCCAAACGCACCCTGGGCTGCATACATGTACCTGCTGCGATGTCCCTCCTGCAGAAAGGAAGTACCAGGAGAATACAGATTTGAGGGTCCAAACACACGGATAATTTCTCATTGCTTGCCACACACGAGAAGATAAAGTCCAGAGCACTGGGCACTGGACAAACACACGAAGAAAACAAAACATCCACTGTCGCTAGCAACTCCCTGCCTACAATCAACAATGCAGAGTTGGGAGTTACAAAGAGTCCTATCCACCATCACCCAGCAACTTCAAACATCTCTGGGCCTCCGGTCAACCACCTTATATACCAGGTCACCATCTCACAATGCAGATCTCATTTTCCCTGTCCATAGGTTTTTATGATCCACTGGTCACTCACAACCCTTTGGGCTGATACAGTATTGTCTGGGATCTCCAGGTGGTCTCTCCCAAGAAGCTAAATAGTTTGCCCTTGCAGATGGTCCCAGATCTGACCGGGCCGGATGAGATCAGACGTCTGTAGGACTGGTCACAGTAGCGAAATGTTGAGTTACAGAAACAAATAAATGCTTAAAACAATTGCATGCACCAAAACTGCACTTGCCAATATGGAATACTACTGAATATTAAGTCAACAGTCATGTAAATTTGCCTTGGAAGGTAAAGCGCTATGTGCTGTACAAACACACACCGCTGATATTAAGACCCTGATGCGTGACAGCAATGCATGAAGAGAAGCAGATCGCTTCCCCTTCAAAACATGATTTTGAGGGAGAAAGATCACACACAGCATATGCAAGAAAAGAGACTCCAAGAAAAGATATAAAACACTATCTCACACTGAAACTAATACCCCAGTAAGCCAATCTTTGTCTTCATGTCATGTTTATTACTGTTATTTAAATGCTTCTGCAAACCAGAAGAATAACTATGGCAACAAAGACTTCTCCAAAGGTTTTCAGACACTATTTTTAAAATTATCTTATCTGCCACAGCATCTGAATGCCTTCCCTCTGAAATCAGCTGCATGCCACTGTCTCTGCAGACTTTGCAAACAAAGTGGTTCATGCCCCCTCCTCAAAGCAGAGCTCAAATACACTGCTGAGATTTAGATGCCTTGCATCTAAGAGTTTAGCTGATGTTTTTGGAGAGGAAGGTAGAGAGCAAGGAACAGCATGGTCTTTTGAATTGCAAGAGTATAATTTTTTGCAAGGCTTTCTCAATGAGCAAACAAACCATGCCTCTGTGTGCTAAACACATGCCAATCTCCCAACACCAAGGACCCGCTATTTTAAATACAGTACTAAGACTGTAATTTTACTTCGCCCAGAGTAAATCTGAAATTAGTTCTTCACAGTAGGCTTAACAGCAGCAAAAGCCACTTGCTCCCTTCCTGGAGCTGCCAACCATTTGTCACCTTTAAGGTTTGCATATTCCCACTAATTGCACCAGGACGAGGTTATAAATTCCCTTCCCGCTCCCCGACCACCTCCCTTGCAGGCTTTTCTCTGCAAGACATTATGCAAAAGACACTCCTAATGGCTATTCATTCACCAAACTCCAGTGACAGCTTTATTTAATGCCAAAGCTTGTTAACAAGCTGAATGGCACACAGCTTAATGTAATGCAGATCTGATTAGAAAACAGCAACCAGGCTCCTAAGGAGTTGGGAGATTTTTATTGAATTTGATTTCACTTTTTCCACACAAAGCCACCTTTCAAGTATCGACCTGTATTAACGAGGATTTGGTTATGTACACCCAATTTCCATCCCGCAGACTGCAGCCCACACAGTTGAAATTTTCAGTCCTTACATACTTTACTGACAACCTACCATAAAAGAAAGCGATGCCATTAGAGGAAGGAGTCATTTTGCTGTTTGGGCCATGAGAAATTGGGGGTTATACAGGTTATAGTTTGATAGCCACGTCCTCGCAGACTTCATGCCCAAGGATGATGGAATTCAATCTTCAGTCTTTTGAGACAAACCACTTACTTTCTCCTCTTTGGAGCTGAAAGATTTAAAACTGAAAATTGAATTTCTGCCTTACAAGAAGAGGCAGAGGTCTGTGGCACGCAGGAGGTCTGAGTTTCAAGGGGGCAAGACGCAGGCAGTGGGCTCCAGTTTAACCACATCTGTAACATGCGGTGTTTTCAACTCCTTGCTTCCACTGCCACAGTATTAAATATGTCAACACTTTTACAGCATAATTCGCCCACTACCATGAATTTGAGATTAAAATTTCAGAGCAAAATTAGGACAATTCAAAACCAAACTCTAAAACCAGGGACATTTTTTAATAACTTGGTAATCCCCTTTCATCTTCTTTTTGCACATTACCTACAGGGCAGACACCAGTTTTATTCTAAAAAGAAAACACTTCTGCAGAATTCAATTTATTTTTGAGTGATTTCCCTGGCTCAGGAAGTATGCATGTGCTTCCAGGAATGATAAATTCAGGCATCTCCCCATCTGAGAAAAGTGGCTTTTAAGGGAACTTACAGGCATAGAACTCTTCGGCACCTAACAAAGCAATTTGCCTTCTTGATGGAGTAGCTGCACAGATCACACCTAAAATCACAGGTAACTAGAAAATACACAGTCCTGCATAATTACGTATATGACAATGCCTGCATCAGCAATGCTTTCAGTGCCTACAAGCTTATAAATTCTTTTCCTTCTCCCTGAAGCATATCACCAATTCTCATCTTCGAAGTAAAACGTCCCATTTACATTTATCAGCAAAACTCTGCTATTAAAGGATTATAAAAGAGCTTACAAATCTCTAGTGGTTAATTGATCTGGCTTTGTATCCTTAATCTGCAGATCTCCTTGCAAACCCTTGTTTTCTTCCAATCTCATTCTGCAGGTTAAGGTGCCAGTGAACATCCCCAGCAGGAGCTTGTCACCTCACGACAGGGAGCACAGGCTCACGAATGTCTTTTCAACCTACAAAACTACTATTAATAATTTGCCTGCTTACACATCCCTGGCATTAATAGACCACTGGCTAGTAAAAAAAAAAAAAAAGAAATATTCTCCTCTATTGTGTTCTGGCAACTGGGTTGTCTTTATTTATTTTAATGGCCTAAATGCTCTTAGATCAAGGCAATTCAACATGAATGTGTGCAGGAGGGCTCTCAGCTTGTCCAGTCTCTGGTGTAATATAACTTGGTGTAAGATCTAAAATCCCTGCCTGTATCTGGGGTCCTTCAGAAAAGCGGAGCCAGGAGACAACCATAGGTGCTCCTGGAGCATCCTGTTTGACCTCCTTCTGCACGTGGGGTTTTGCAGAAGCTGGTGCAAGAGGTACAGAGTGCCAGGGCAGAGGGTACAACCCAGAGCCACAACACTGCTCTCATCCGACACTCCTCAAGCAGCTGGGTGTCTCTTCTACAGGGCCATATGGCCTGCGATGGGACACTATCAAAATTCACTTAGTTCTTCAAAAGACACTGGATAGTTGACATAACAAAACACAAATCACAGCACCACACAAGTCCTTGGAGCAGAGGAGAAAGAGTTTGTGTGATCATAGTTTTTCTTCATATACTACACTTGACACTTAAGCACTGTAAAGCAGCCCTGCAACAGCACAAGGAAACCTGGGATGGCTCAGGAAAGCAGTCATAAGACCTGAAAAGAAGGCAACTCAGGGGTTACTTTATAAATCTGTTAACACACATGGCAGATTCAGATCATTGGGAGGGTGTCAGAAGACCACAGCTCCTGCAGCCCAGGAGGAAGGGACACTTCTACCATCTGAAGGTCTGAGATGGGACACAGTGCACTTGGATGTGCCACCAGCACCTATGGAGGGCCTGACTGGAGGACCGCAGTAAGCCCCACCTGCCACTGCATACCCCTCAGGGTGGACCTCAGACCACAGACCCCATCCCACTGCACCCTGGAGTGAATGCCACTGGGAACAATGACTTGCAAGGCTGAAACTTAAGATCCAACTCTGTGGGAATAAATCAATCCCCCTCCTCACTCTGAACCCGTGCTTTAATGTGTTGAGACACAGGTCTGAGAAATAGGGCAGAAGCCAGGAGGACAGGAGAGCGCAGCAGATGCTGGAAAAAAGGGTATAACCTATAAAATAAGGTTAAAAGGTCACCAAGAGCTCCCTGGCCTACTAAGTCTACACACCAGTTCCCAGAGCCCACAGCCCAGATTTAATATCACCAAGTCCCAGGTCACCCATGAGCAGAAACTCATTTCCAGGCAGCACAACACAGGGAGGGGAGACAGGGCTGATCCAGGGCTCACCGTGCCTGGTAGGCACCAGCACTGTCGGTTTTGTAAAAAGACACAACAGGAATAGCCAAAAACACTCATTCATTCCTACACACACCACATCCATTTCAATACTAAATCTCTACTTGGCATTACTGAGAGGAGATAAATCCCGCCATGGGGACACGCTGGGAGGAAGGAGTTTCACGCAGCAGTTTGGTACAAACCCCTGAGAACCCCTTTGGCCCCAATCTCGGCTTCCCACCCCAGGCTGTCCCGACAGGCAAGGGCGGCTTTGGCCTCCGGCACGACCCGGGGCAAGAGGACGAGCCCCTGACCGCGGCGGGCAGCACAGCGGCTGCGCGGTGGTAATTAGCAAACCAGTTACCCCAGTCCCGGGTCTGGATCCAGCTGCACCCCGCAGCAGCGGCAGGCACGGGCACACCTGCGTGCTGCTCGGCGGGGAGGACAAACCCACTCGTGTCAAGGGTGGGCAACGCCTTGAAGACTAACACAAGTGAACCCCCAAAAAGCCACGTTCGCACCCCGGATGCGCACAGAGATGGGAGGGAGCCGCAAAACCCTGCGAAGGGAGATCCAAAAGGAGATTCACCGGAGGCCCGCTGCTCTCGGGGGGGACGGGGCGTTGGG